>VDFB02165249.1:0-44363 GCA_007258455.2 Sequoia sempervirens | reverse complement strand
GGGAGGAAAGGAGGGAGGGATGGAGGGAGAGAGAGGTTAGATAGATAGAGGTATAGAGGGAAGGAGAGAACATGAGAGAGGTCTAGAGCATAAGGGATAAAAAATGAGTGAGATAGAGAGAGAGAAAGATGATACAACTTGTTGATTACTGAAATTTGACTAAGTCTGAAATTTTTGAGCTCTTCCAAAAACTAGAATTTGCATTATAACTCCTAGAGATTCAAAACCACTCTCAAACATCTTGAAACTATATACATGAAATATAACTTAAAGTATAATAAATTTAATTTTCATATGTAAATGTCAACTTATACTTAAATGTTTATTTCATGTATATAGTTTCCCTGAAAGATAACAAGAAGAAAGAGACAAGAAAAAGAGAAGAATTTTTTTTAAAACCATAACGCACTCATGTTATGGCTTGGTAATAATTGATCCTAAGCTTGGTCATTACGAAGCCATAACATAAGCATGTTTTACTATAATGGGCTCATGTTTTCCCTATCTTGGGATGAAAAAGTAAATTGGCCACAAATTGGCTACCCGTCTTTTTTCACCCAACCATAAAGTTTGTGGTTTTATCGTTGATGGAGATAGTACATACAATCTTGTGTCAAAGGAAATGATCACTAAGTAACAATTGGAAAGGAGAAGGCATCCAGGTCCATATTGTATTGCATGGTTGTAGAAGGACCAAAGAGTTTTGGTCAATGAGCACTGTCTGATAAATTTTAAGATTGGTAACTATAAGGATGCAGTTTTGTGCGATATTATACGTATGGATGTTTGTTGCATGTTGTTAGGTAGACCCTGGCAGTTTGATTGATGAATAGTGCATGATGGACATGTTAACACCTATTCTTTGACCAAGGATGGTGTTTGTCATAAGTTAAAGCCCCTGAAGGATGCAGGAGAAAAGGTATGCAATAATGCAAGAATTTGTTTGGTTGATGGAGGAAAATTCCTAGAAAGTATGACACATGAGCGTATGTGTTTTACATTAATCCCTAAATTTGATAAAGAAGGTGATAGTGATGTACCTATAGAAATTTCAAATTTATTGAATGAGTTTCAGGGTATTGTTTCTGATAACATACCTGAAGGTTTTCCTTTGGTAAGGAAGATTAGTCACCAGATGGATTTGATTCCTAACCAATTTGTCAAATAAGGAAGCTCGTTGCATGACTCCAATCAAGAGCGAATAATTAAATAGAAAAGTGCAAGAGCTATTCTGAAAATGATTGATCAGGGAGAGTTTGAGTCCATGTGCAATACCTACAGTGTTAGCACCAAAGAAGGATGGGGAATGGTAGATGTGTATAGATTCCAGAGCCATCAACAAGATTACTATCAAGTATAGGTTTCCCTTTACAAGGATGGAAACATCATGGATTGTTTGAGTGGAGCTGAGTACTTCACAAAGATAGATCTAAAGAGTAGTTATCACCATATTTGAATCAGAGAAAGGAAATGAATGGAAGACCACCTTCAAAACCAAAGATGGTTTGTACGAGTGGTTAGTCATGCCTTCTGGGCTAACCAATGCACCAAGCACATTTATGCAGCTTATGAACGAGGTATTGAAATAATTTTTAGGAGAATTTGTTTTTTGTTTATCTAGATGATATTTTGGTTTTCAGTAAGACATTGGATGAGCTTTTGATGCATATCAAAAAAAAATTGAGAAGTTGAGGGAAGAAAAGTTAATCAACTTGAGGAAGTGCAGTTTTGTGAAACACGAGTTGGTATACCTGGGATTTGTGATCTCAATAGAGGGTATTAAGATGGATCTAGAGAAGGCGAGGGCTATCATTGAATGGCCTACACCAAGGAGTGCTACAGAGGTAAGATCTTTTCATGGTCTAGCAAGTTTTTATATGAAGTTTATCAAATGTTTCAACAATATGTGTGCACCACTAACATAAACAATGAGAAGGGATAGGAAAGAGTTTAAGTGGAGCACAGGAACAACAAAGAGTTTTGATTCGTTGAAGAAGAAAGTTATAGAGCAACCTATTTTGGCACTTCCATATTTCAACAAGGTATTTCAGGTAGACTGTTATGCCAGTTGTAGTGCCATTGGAGTTGTTTTGAGTCAAGAAGGTAAACCCATTGGCCTACTTTAATGAAAGTTTGAATGATACACAGAAAAGGTATTATGTTTATGATCAAGAGTTCTATGCTATAGTTTAGGATTTGAAAAAATGGAGACATTACTTGTTGCCAAAGGAGTTTGTTTTATTTACTGATCATTAGGCTTTATAGTATTTAGACATTCAAAGTAAGTTGAATCAAAGGCATTTGAAATGGGTTGAATTTCTGCAAAGTTACACATTTGTTTTGAAGCATAGGAGTGGAAGATCTAACAAAGTTGCAAATGCCTTAAGTAGGAGACAAAATTTGGTAGCCAAAATGTATATTGAAGTTGTTGGGTTCAATGAACTCAAGAGTTTGTATCCAAGGAAGCACCAACTCCCTACTCTAAACACCTTACCAAATATCTGATGGCACCCACCAATCAAATTTACAATGAAAGGTATTGCAGTTTGTTCTATTGAACATAGTTCAATGTTGCAACTCAATTTGCAACTGCACAAACCTCTAATGTTGCCTCTTCAACTCAATTCTTTGCTTTTCACCTCTCTATTCTACACCTCCCCTTTTTCTATTAGTTCATTCTATGTCCACCTCAAAGACTCATGCACATACTCTGCAACTCTCCTTTTTCTTTTAGTGCATTCTATGACTGCCTTAAAGACTCATGCACACATTTTGCATATCTCTCCTTTTTCTTTTAGTGCATTCTTTATCTACCTCAAAGAAGCTTAGGATACTATCTACAACATGCACTACTCACTATATTCATTGTCTCAACCTTAGCCAAATTTTGATGTGCTCTTTTGTATACCTTCGTCAACCTGCATTAATTGTCGCGAGCTACACACCCCAAGTTTGGATTCGTTGTATTTTCTAAACATAGTAACCAACAAAACCTAAACCTAATTTGTATTTAATGCATTCCCCTGTTTTCTCAATATGATTCTGGCCATGATTTCCTTTGCAATCTATGTCGCCACTCTACAAATCAGATCTTCAATTATATTGGTTGTTGGAGCAAGTAAACCAATTAAATTCACACTCTGTGTCGACTACCAAACCAAACCCGCATTTACATTGTCATAGCTGTTTGAGATCTTCAACTTCAAATTCAGGTCATTGATTTCCAATCTTTGCGCCACAATCTGATGCATATTGTTTAACCTTAGCACCTTTAAAATATGACCATTCGATTAATGTATTTTAAATTATTTACATCAATCTCCATTGCATATGCATTTCTTAGCATAGGGTCCCATTAAGACACATGTCACTCACCTACAATCCTACAAGGTAGAGTCAAGGGCCCACCATTTCCCATCGAGCTAGCAGGATACCACCATCTGTCACCTACATCATCACAAAACAATTCACAACACCAATGCAAATTGACTTATCGACTCATCACCACATGTCTTTGTGACATCATCTTCCACTACCATTGCTTGTCACTTTTTGTTGGTCCCACTTTCCACATGTCATTAACCTGCAATCCCTCAAGACCAGACAAGGACCCACCACACATCATGGGCCAGTGGAGATCACCCAATCTTACAAGCTTGATCACTGATGTTGATCAAGCTAGGGGAAATATTTAACACAACTAAGAAAAAATTAAAGTCATTAAATATTTGCCAAGTCAGTAATTGTTAGGTAAAGAGGTCAGTCACACTAACAACTCCAATGGCTTAAGTGATAACTTAAGCAACCTGCAACAGCTAATCACCAATCAACACAAAAATAGAATTTCTAATCAGTGTTATGATTGTAACACCTTAGGGTTTATCAGCCAAACCCTAATTATGTTTGAGAGAAAACATAAAATAATTTTGAGCTCAACCTTTATCCTCTGAATGTGTAAATCACCCCTCTAAGAAGCTCTCGAAGAACCCACATCAAATATGTAGCCTGTTTTCTCCTATGACTTATGAAAGTGACTTCTACAAAATTGTGACATTTCATGATAACTTTGCAAATTTTGAGCAACATTGCAACAATTTGCAAAACATGCTCCTCTCCACCATACTTCAATACTTTCATAATCTAATCCTTTGAGCTCAATGACATCTAGACCTCTCCTGATCTACACTTTGACATCAATGACACCTTTTGACATCATGCCAACTATCTACCTTACACGATATCATCCAAATATCCCCTTTTGACATCAATGACAACATTAGGCAAACAAGTGAAAACATAGAAAGCATGATTTGCAACTACATAGTCAACCCATCTAAGTCCATGAGAATATTCCAAAACAATCTATAATGATTAATTTAGAATATAGGTCTTACCCATAACACCTAGTTTGAAACGTCATAAGTATATTACTATTAGCATGTGAGATTTTGGAGTTAGAAATAATAATAGACATATAAGTCTAAATTCAATCAAATTTTGATAATGACAAAACAATACTTTTAAGAGAATGTAATAAAGACAACTCAATTCTTTAGGAACATACAATTTTTGTAAATCAAACAAAATTTTGACTCTTAGAGAGATAAAGAACCATTGGCCCTATAATGTGAGATTTATTATAGGATATAAGTCTAAATTCAATCAAATTTTGATAATGACATAACAATACTTTTAAGAGAATGTAATAAAGACCACTCAATTCTTTAGGAACATACAATTTTTGTAAATCAAAACAAATTTTGACTCTTAGAGAGATAAAGAACCATTGGCCCTATCAAGCTTCATTGAGGCATGAACATAATTTGTTCCATTCATTTTGAACAAGATCATAATGTATAATCAATTTCATACCACATATGATCTATTCCACACTCATTGAACAATTGTGATGTGTGGAACTACCTTGTAACCTACAAAATTGATCTAGTAAACTATCTTGTGGACCAAATTCACTTCTAAAATTAATATTAGAGTAGATCATTTCATCCATGGATCTTCTTCTAATCCCTCTTCTTGATTAGAGTAGCTCTATGCTCATGATTAAAAAGAATCAAGGACATTAATATTAGGCATACATGTACCTTAGATAAATTTGATACAAATCAAGCTACAACCAAATTTGTTACATAAGTCTATTTTAAGTTACATTGTGGGCCCATAATCCATGAATCCCAAGATCATTTTCACCTCTGAAACTTTGGGAAGAAGATTGATATTGTTTAAATGAATCAGGTGAAATAAAACAATATTGTCCTAAGATGAGAAAATAATTTGTGTCAAACATGGGTATATGTCAAAATTTACAAGAGTGACAAACTCCAATTGATTTGGAAGTTGGACAAGAGTTGGATATTAGTGTAAACCTATAAATTTAAGTCTTATGAAGTGTTTAATTGTTTGTTATGGATTCTAAGACTTAAATTGTACATCCAATAATTTTGTACTTGAGTATTATCTAAGTAATATATACTTAGAAGGTTAGATACTATAACAAGGTGATATATGTTGAAAGATGTTTTGACTAGGTTAAGTGTTGCAAACACCCATGAGCTATTTTATATTACATCATCATTAGAATCAAACTTGCTTCAAACTTTGTTTGAATGATTATGTGAAATGAAATAACTTTATTTTAAAAAAATTGTACTTGTTCCCATTTGATTGTGTAGGAAAAAAGAGTGTAACTTGTAGTAAAAGACACCTACATCCTTTTACTCAAATGTAAAATTGGCTTTGCACAACAGAATGGGATCGTGATATTCACAACACTCCCATCATCCATCATGACGAGGGATGCAACATTTTTCTATCATTGTGGATTTCAACAAGGTAATGAAGAATTTGTATCATTGCCCAAGATTTTCAAGGTAATGAAATAAGATAAAATTTGTCTTAAATAATAGGTCTGGTCAATTTCCAACTCTAGGTTTTTTTGTTGAAATAGTACATAAGTTAGGAGAATATTGGACAATAAATTGCCCTCATACTTTAGAGGATGGTATTAACCTTATTGGTAGTCAAGTTGAGGCAAGTATACCAACAAATACTCTCCAAGGATGTCATTTTACTATAGAATTAGATATAACCAAGAAAATTATCACTAGCTATAGAGTTTTCAATTCCTAATTATATCAAAGTAGCACAATAGAAGCTAAATGCACAACAAGGAGGCACAATATCTAAAGATAATAAATCTACAAGGTTGAATTGGGATATTGGTAAGTGTCATGACCCCAATATTATAATTTATGGAAAAATACAATAAATAAAATAGATATCAAAATTATAAAATTTTAATTTAAATATTATTATAATAATGATACTATTTAGCAAATAAGAAAATATGAGTAATTTAATTATAATTATCAGAGGATAACATTATAATTAAATTATCAAATACCAATTTAAAATAGTAAAATATAAAGCAATTTAAATATTGTAATCATAATAAAATTAATATAAAATACAAACCTCCTATTGACGACTAAGACCTGAACGGAAGGAAATGCACAACCTTGAATTGAAGATGAGTGATCAAAGGCAATATTGAGAGTTCGGTGATATTCCTACTATCGGGAGAGTAAAGGAGTCACGACTAGGCCCAGATTGCTTCCGTTAAATGTCCAGCGTCGCCTTAATACATAACTAGAATCAATGATGGCGGCAGCAGGTTCGTGGGTCAAAAGGAAATCATATATTATATCAACCATCAGCGATTATATGAATAGTTACAGAATACGATTAATATTCAACAAGTGGTAAGGTCATTTAACTAATGATCATGACCATTTGGATGGACCTCTCTATTCAAAAAAGATGTCTTTTCATGAGAGGTATAGATATATAAAAAGATAATACGAATTGGGAAGGAGGAGGAACGGGGGAGGCTACCATCATCATGGAAACTAGAAGGACACACATAGGGAGCAGATAACGTGAGAAGCCAACGCTTAGGTGATGTATTTCACTGGCTTTAATATTTAATATATTCCAATATTGTTAGGAGAGGATCCATCACCAATAAGGTACTGAAATAACCAGTACAGTAATAATAAAATTGTGCAATTTAAAGCTTACATCTCTTCATGATCAATCTGATGAATCAATGTTGTATCAAATCATTAATAGCCTTATCATGTCTAAAAACAGAATATGTAAAACCTTATGGAAAATGAGCATAGTCTAAGCATGTAGAACTTTGCACCCCCAAATGGCAAGTCCTCATTAGTGTATTAATTAACAACATTTGTTTCTTTAACAAATAGATCTTGATACTCTTCACAATGCAGCAGAGAGAGAGAGAGAGAGTGGTTTCTCATTAATGTAGGAAAGTATAGCATAATAGATGTTACTAATATGTTTATTGATACAATGCTTTTGTTGATATGATCATGATTATAATTAGAGTATAGTTCGTTTTAATGATATCATGATTGTACTTGACCTAGGCCAAGATCTTTCTTTAAACTTAAAATGATTAAATGTGAATGAGAGCATATTCAATTGCTAAAAGATTGTCTTCTCCATGTTTGTAAGCTTATTGGGAGGAAGGGTCTGAGGGAAGTGGTGCCTAATAACCCCACTTAAGTTTTCCCCCAAAACCCAAGGTAGGGTTGGGCCTTGGAGGGGTGGAAATTCCACTCATAGTATGCCCAGTCCCAAGGCATGGGTGGGCCATGGAGGTGTGGGGGTTCCACTCGAAGTGTGCCATGACCATGGAGGGTTGTTAGGCCCGAGCCACTTATCTACTCCCCCGACTATCCCCAATAAGTCAAGTGTTTTATGAGGTGATGACATGGGTAGAGAAAGTCGGTACATGTGTTTCCACTAAGCACGCCACCCCAAGTGTGAAATTGTCTTAGTTGGGACATTTAGGGTGCGGCCAAGGGGTGGGTTGTCCTAATAGGATGCTTGTGCCCTTGGGCTTAGATGGATGGCTTCAGGTGGATCTACCCATGCCACTCCTCAACTATCTTCATTGTTGCTTTGGTGAATTTTCTTATATTTTGGGATATCTAGATATTAATGCTAACAAATATGTTGTTAATATAGTGAATTACAGATTCCAATCCAAGGTTACTGCATTACAAGAATGTTCATTTGAAAAGAAGAAAACCCTAAACCTAATCAAGAAACAGATTCTAGGGCAAGGCTAGGTAAGGGACATTACAATAAGTTTATGAATGTCCTAGATTGAAATTGCTTGTGCACAAGCAATCTTGGATAGGGCGAATTGTCATGCCCCCTAATCCCAACCTGCATAGAAATTAAGTCATCGCCAACCCAAGGCGACTTCAGAAGGTCCATTGAAAATTATTAAAAGTTGTGTTAAATATAGCAATTCCATATTTGACATGAGGCACTAACATATAAGATACTTTAATTAACCTCTTAATGAGCAACCATTCCAACACCTATTACTATGCAACGATTCCAACACTTATTAAATATGCAACGATTCCACAAGGAATTAAATCATTAATAATTAATAGAGTTTTGAGACAACGATTGGGAAAAATTAACGTTAAGTTTAAATAAATAGTCATAACCTTTGGAAAGGAGATGCCTATTCCAAAGGGTCGAATCATTTGTAAAAATCAGGAAAAGAGAATGAAAAAAGCATATTGGAATTGAATGAGAATTCTCATTACAAGAGCAGCGATCTAAAATGTTGAGAAGTGATTGATATGCAACTTGGTTGCATTTATTATTTATTTATTTATAAATCTGTTAAAAGATTTTTAATTTATCTATTAATTAAAATTGTCAACTCATCAAGAAATATTAGTAATCATTTATTTGATTTCCAACAAGAAGTCATATTTGGAATCAGTGTGAAACATGTGATAGGGAGATGCAGCAGTATCGGTTCCCTCATTAAGTACACCAACCCCAAGATGGATGTGCCATGACTTGGGGCCAAAGGGCCGAATGACTCAAAGGCTCATTCTATGCCCTTGGGCTTGATTGAGGAGGACAGGCTCTCCACATGCTATCATGCTTTCCCACCAAGTTCCTAATATGGTTGGCAGCTGGAAATAAGCTATGAAATGGATTCAAATATATTTAGGGTATGGTGTTTTCAATAGGGATTATCTATGATCATAATACTTGATGTTAATTAATTACGGTTTTCTCTAAGTTCTATTGTAATTGTGTAACTTATTTATAGAATACTCTTTGCAAATAAATGTATTGTTGGAATTCTTATTTTTGGGCAAAAATCAGGTATATCCCCAAAAAGGGACATTACAATGTCATCCATTCTAGAAAGTGGCACCAATATCTTACCATGAACTTATTGATAGCTCTAGAGTCCATACACATTCTCCATTGGACTCCCTTTTTAGATGAAAGTAGCGCTAGTGTGGCACAAGGGCTAATGCTCTCCCTTATGAACCTTTTTCTATCAATTCACAAATCTGCCTTCTCTTCATTTTCTTTCAAAGATAATCAATATGCAACTTGGTTAGGAAGCTTGGATCCTTGCACTAAGCCAATATAGTGTGTAATACCTCGTCAAAGACGTAAACTCGCTAGTCGCTCTGCTGGAGTTAAAATATTCTTTCGACAACTTTTGCTTCTCTGGTGAAGGTTGGATCCTACTAGGCTAGCTTGCTTCTTTTGGGCATAACAAAAAACAAGTTGATCCTTTGTTCTCGTTACAAAATTTCTTATAGCTTGTTGAAACAAGTGATATGGCTAACATTTCAAATGCGTCTTCTTTCCACAATTTTAAGAGTGTTCTCTTTCCTTCATATTGAACCTATATATCTATTCAAATTTTGAATTTCTTTAAACATTTTTTGCTGGTAATCAAAAGGCAAAAATCTAGCTCTCAAATGTTTTAACATCTTAGGCCAAAGCCTAATTTTATCTTTTCCTTGTCTTCTTGAGATCTGCACATTCTCCCACCATAGGATGGCATGCAACTTCAACTTGGATGCAACAAATTTCACTATTTTTGGATCATCCTCATCAATGTCCTCCATTTCAAAGTACTTCTCCAACTCTTGAACCCAATCTGGAAATACAACTGGGATGAGCTCGCCTTTAAAACCAGAAATATCAACCTTTACCTTGGAACTTTGGCTTTTTAAGGCTTCAATAAACCTCTCCATAGAGTATAATTCATTAGCAACATTTCTACTAAGGCATGCATTCCTCCAGCCCCTTCCTCCCCTATTAATAAGGACTCCCCCTCTGGGCCATTGCCAACTACTCTGGTATCAAAATTGATGCAGAGAGTACTTCTGAATGCTGATCAGTTCTTGTTTATGAACCCCATGACACAGCCTGTTTCTGAAAAAATAAAGAACAGTCAAACATGCTAACCAAAACATAACAGTAGAACAGAACTCAGATTCACCATCTCCAAATACATATGTGAAGACTAGAGAAGAAACAGAGACAGCAATGGTTATTAATCTTTTTATTCATCAAAAGTCTTTGTAACTTTTACACAGCAAAATCCTTTTCGGACCAAAACTCTCTCCCAATAAAGCCACCAAAAACTTCTCAAGAAGGAAAAACAAAAGCTAAAAATAGGAACTGTCAAATCTGACAATCACAACCCAAAAAAAACACGGACAGTTTGAAAAAAAGAAGAAAAAACCGACAGGTAGTGGGAACCCATCAACTAAACAGCAGTTACAAAATCTTCCGTCTTTGGAAGAATCAGTAGTTACATTAATTTGTATTTAAAAATCAATTGGTATCATCTCATTTGCAATTCATCATTTTTTTCGTATGTTTCAAATATATGGAACTGTTGGGAGATTAGTACTTTTTATATATCTTTATCCCAGATTAATGGATGTTTATCATTATATTCGGGTCGCTCATTGAGTACATTCTTATCATGTCTTCATGCAGGTAAATGCGAACACATAAGCAACAAGGTACTCTTGGCATAGAGAAGTATTCTCTCTACCTCAAAAACATACCATGCAGTATGTATATTGGATGTAAAAAATCATAATCATGACTGAATTTTTTAAGTTTGGCAGCATGTAAAAGTGATTTCAGTAACCCTAGGTGTATTTGGTTTGGTAAGGTCCAGTTTACTACAAAAATCACTAACGTGGTACAAAATGAGGGTGCAAAATTTGAGTAAGTTAAATTACAATAATATATAAGGCAAATGGGAACCAATTAACTTATACAAGAGGGATATCCATAATATCATATTCATACTCAGATATTGTCTTAAAACCAAAATTTAATAATTGTACAGTCTTGGAAAATGGTTTTAAGGATCTTAGTGATAATGATTGATGAGCAGATACACACAAAATGGACTACAGACAGACTTCTATTGAGCTCTTTTGAAAGTATACATATATAACTCAAACAAAACATATCTAGTGAGTACCATTGTTCCACACACAATAGACAAACAAAAGATGGATTATATGCATTTTTTGCAAAATTGAATAGCAAAAATCATTACAATGTTACAAGCCGAAAGTCATTGTTTTTAAGCCCACCTATTCTAAGAGTTAACCCCACCCTTTAGACTATGGAATGCAGGATGTGAAATTTTGGATGCTTGGTCCTCATGTTTTCCTGAGAGTTTCAGTTAGGACTGCATTCCTACGAAGAGGCCTATAGAGAGAGGTTCAGCTCTCCCCCTTAATAGAAGTTTCAACAGAGTTTCTGGGTGGAAAGCGTGACATTTCATGCTTGAGTGATGGGTCTTCCGCTTTATAATTTTAACCAATGTTCTTTTTAAACTTTTTCTCTCTAAGTTTGAAATTTGTTCTATTTGAAAGTTGTGGCTTAGATAGTTCACACTCTCCTTTTGTAGCATTCCTACAGAGTTGATTTGCATTCTTTTTGTTCTTAAATGTGGTTAACTACTACTATTAGTGGCATGCGTTTTTCAAAAAAAGGTTAGGTCAACAGCTTTCTGCTAAATCTTTTTGCCTATATTGTAGATACTTTCAGTGATTGTGGTTAGAGTTGCCACTAAATTATTATCGTCAACACTTCCCTCCATGTCTTAATGATCAGAGGTAACTCCCACAGCTTGACTTTGAGTGCTTTTGTGTGGAAAGGAAATTCCTTCAACAAATTACAATGAATTTAAGAACCATCCTCTAAACAAGAGAAATCAAAAACTGAAATTTCTGATAACACTTAACTTTGCTGTGGCACCATTCATTTCAGTATTTACCTTAATAATGCCAAATGGGTCCTTGTATAATTGTATTATTCATGTACCAGCTAAATAAAGCGTAAATACAATACATCAGAGTATGTTTCAACTGTTCCTTTTGCCCCTATTACCATGGTGGGCTATGACTCTATGATCGCATCAAGAATTCAACTAATCATGAATAATAATGAGAATTCAGAGTCATGCACCTATTACAACCAACATTACAGAATTTCTCAAAATCCTCTGGAAAGTCACACAACATGTCAGACTTTGTACCAAAAATAACTTTTTTGTTTGACAAAAAGGAAGTAGAAGACCTAATTCACCTTTAATTAGTTTGCCCGTATATCCCAGCTGAAAACATCTGAAATGAGAACATGCAACCAATAACTTCACTTTATGCTTTTCCAATTCTTCCAAGAAAAGTTTAATTGAAATAATGCGAAGTAAGAAACTATTACATCCAAGTCATTTCTGTGAAACTCATCCTTTTACACCAATATTTTTCATAGGCATATATTGGCTTCCATTCAGTATTTCTCAAGAAAATGGCAGACTGCTACAAAAATAAACCAAAAAGCACAATTGGCATATGGATAAGATCCTAAACAACTGCCAGTAGCTCTTTCAAAGGTTTGAACAAAATAGATTTGATACGTCAGTGGAAAACTTCAAACAAGTTGGCCAATGCCTTGGCAAATGAAGCCTTCATGAAACCTTCAAACACAAACAAACTAATCCTCCTCGGGAATCTAAAGGAGGCACTCCTTGTATTCAACAATTTATGCAATGGCAGCAAACATAAAGCAGTGACAGTTATCTTTCTTGAATGTTGTTTCCAAAATGCTAACAGTTCATCAACCTCAGAGAAAAAAGGAGTTAAACAGTCATGATGCCTTCCAGTAAATCTGCCAAACAATCCCACACAGGTCCAATCACTCTCTGGAATGTTCTTGCTCTATTTCTCAAAACAATAAGGTACACCTCAGTGTTTCTAACACAGATTCAAACGATTCCATCTATGCAATTTATAACAATCACAACTCATTTTACAGGCATTGTAAGGTACAGCATTCAAATATCAAGTATAAGGGCTTGAGGTGACTCTCTACAGTCCAGGATGGACAAACGACTCCTCTCCAAGGGGTCAGATCCTTTGCCTTATAAACTGTCACATTGTCAGAACAATTATCAGCAAGGAATGTCCCAAATGTGGACACCATTCTCAAAAAGGCTATGGGTCAGTACCTATGTCAGCCTCCGGATTCATTGTCGCAGTGGCTGCTTCAAAATGTCATTCCAAGTTGATATTACTATAATAACCACCCCTGGTTATTACCATTTTTATTTAGCATTTCATTACACCTTAAATATCCTCTTGATCAACGAAGATCATCTTTCCAACTGGAAGAGCTAGTATCATAACCTTCCTCAACCATAGCAAGGGCAGTAGCTCTACATCACAAATGTATAATCTTGCACTGAATAAAATAAGCTCAAATAACATGATAAATCCCTAGACCAGACCTAATCCTTCAGAGTTCATTCGAGATGGTCCTGCCTTCGTATCCCTTTCTGGGAATCAAAGGCACCATAGTCAACATATCAAAATAAAAAGACTTCATCCACACAATCCACATAGGGACCAACTTATACATGCATCGCGTACATACACATAGACATAGTCATTAACTCAGTTATAGAACATGTGTACACAATGTTGCTAACTATAGTAACGAGACTCGGACTCGGCTAGGGTGACTCAACTTGGGACTCAGGACTTGGCATCTAGACTCGGTGCAGACTCGGCAAAATGAAAAAGCCCTAGAAATTTAGAGATTTTTAAGGATTTAAAACTTGTTTCAAGCCCCCTTTATTGAATAAACCTTAAAGACACAATAACATCATTAAATAGAAGCAAATTTGATCACATACACAAGTATACATCGATCACATAAGTATAAACTACACAAATTGTAACTGAGCTGCTTAAGGAAATAGCACACTTGATATATAAATATAGTCAAATGTATACAAAACTTTTGGAATATGAAATCCATGACATCAAATGTTCCAAACAAATACGAAATATCAAAATAATAACTACAAGTCTATGGCTCAAAGGAGTTTGCATCCTTCCTACGAAGGCATCTAAGATGGGTCCTAGATGATGTAGCAACTGCAGCCATAGTCTCTACCTGTGACTCCATGCCACCGTCACCAACATTAGTTGTGGATGTGTTCGCTCATGCTTTAGCCTCCTCTGCCATGGCTATAGCCTCAGCCTCTCTATCTGCCCAGTCAACCCAATAAAGGTCCTCATCACTAACACAAGTATACATCGATCATATAAGTATAAACACAAATTGTAGCTGAGCTGCTCAAGGAAATAGCGGACTTAGATATATAGTCAAAGACTCAAATGTATACAAAACTCATCAAATATGAAATCCATGACATCAAATGTTCCAAACAAATATTGTACTATGGGTCCCATCCTTTTCCACAATCAATGCTAGATGTGACAATGAGACAAGCATCCCATACTACTTGTTGACATCACCAGCAAGCTCACAAGTGTAATAACACACATGAGCAGTCAGTAATAACATTTCCGAGCACCTTTAATCATTTACGTCATCATACAACCGGATAAGTTACATGATCAGGAAAACTCTACTTTTCTCAGAAGGTAAAATTCAGTCATCTATCCGCCAAGTGATCCTTATGATATAATTATAACAAAGCAGCATGGTATCATCACACCATTAACACTCCCAGAGTGCAAGGGGATTGTCATATAAATTTGTAATAATATCAAACAATAACATGATTCCATGAAACCAATTAATTATCACAGTCCATTGGAGATCACAATCCATTGGAGGGAACTAAGTGCCTACCAATGCAAACATCAATTGTATTGCCTAAAGATGTTAGCCACTAGAAAATCTTTTCAGTGCCACTTCAAATGCACTATGTAAATATTCATTTACTTACACAGACATAAAGGAATTGAAATATCATTCTGACCTAAATGCAAATGCTAGCTTAATAATATATTCAATCCTATCCTACAAAGCTATTCAACTCAGTATTGGACCCTTAATATCTAAAGAAGGCTGAATAATCACTTCCAATAAAACCATAAAAACCAGACCAAATGGAGATAGAAAACTTTAATCCATTTTGCAACCTCCTTTCCAAAATTATTATTCCAGCCATTTTTCTTGTGGATCTGACTTGTTTACAGCCTACACAATAATGAGGACTGGATATAATCATAAACATATTTAGTATTTACTTATGCATGCATGCACTGGGCATGAACTGTTGAATAAAATTACTCCCTTTGGACACCATAATCACTCATTATTCAACTCCAGTTAACAATGATTAAAGGAGCATGACTTTTGTACGTATACAACTTACATTTGTATGTATCTATTTAAGTATATACACACCCATATGTAGCCATGCTCTCATACCCAGATATGCATGTATATAAATATATTGAAAGTTCCAGGTTTAAAAATGATGATTTCACTTGCTAGAATCACATCTATATATGGCCTGAATCTACAGCTTATAAATGTAAAGTGCCCTGGCTGTGGTGTATAATTTTTGCAGATGTCTTGTTTTGAATAACTAGTCTTTGAATGCACTTTTCAAACATGACAATTGCAATACTTGCATATGTTGAAGATAGCTAATGCTGAAAGCAAATAAAGTAGACAAACTAATGCATGCAGCAGATCTTTAGGACTGTATTTTGCATTCATCATCAATAATAACAGTGCCAACTAGCAAACCACACACATACTCACTCATAGCAATAATGTTCTCAGAAATATCACCATGCTGTAATGGCAATACACATGAATTAATGACCCCTTTCCATTGATTGAAAATCATTATAATGGTGTTCTACCATTAAGAACTTCCCTAACAACCCAAGGTATCACTCAGCTATTTCTGGGAGACTATAACAGCAAACTGAAAAGTAATTTCTGAGTGCATTAAGGACTGAATGCAAGAACAACAACTCATGTATTTGAAGCAATCATTACATCCAACAACATTAAAGTATTCCTATGCAAACTCAGTGCTGCAATGAACAGTATGGAGGCTCAGAGCTGAGTACAAATGATAGGAATGTTCATAGTAGATTTAAAATGAAACTCGCATTGTATTGGCCACTAACCAGCTATTTACAATACCCAGAAGTTGACATACATTCTCAGACAGCATTAAAAGGAAGGTTCTCTCGTCTAAGATTCTGGTGACAGGCTGAATGATATATATAATTACTAGTTTGTCTATGACAGCAGCAGTAATACATGTAATTTCTGTATATTGCAAAGACTGTATTTTAAGAACTGCAGCCTCAAACATAACAGTCAACACTCCAATCCTCCACTCACAGAAGTTGCATTTTTAGTGATCAAAACCACAAGATGAAATGTATTAGATATGACTCAGACCTGATGTGACAAGTCGTCCTCAATCTGGAAGTGAGGAAGATGCCTCAAGCATGACCAGCAATGCAAGAGCCAATGATAGGAGACCCTTCAGCACTTGTTTCACCTGTATAGAGGGGCGCCTAACCAGCAACAACAAATATACACCTTTTCCAGACCTCCAAGAGCATCCACGACCCAATATACGGCTGTTACAGAAGTCGCCCTTACTCAAAAAAATCGTGTTTCTGTTCTTTATCCAGCTGCTTCTCAAAAACGACTCATGTATGGGATTTCATGACTGAAATGTGTACGCCTGGGGTTACATTATATCAAAATGCCTCCAAAGAGAATGTGTTGGCTCCCAAAGTCAACCCAAGAGCTTGCAGAAATTTTAATGGACTGTAATCACGAAAATGATGAATAAAATCATGAGTTGCATTTCCAAAACTATCTCAAACTCGTCCTGCAATTAAAAGATCTTTTCCTTCTCCAAAAATCGTGACCCTTCTAGCTAGGGATGGTGTTTCACACCCGAATCTGGACAAGGGTCTCCAAACCCTACACCAAGAAGCTCAACCAGTTCTTGCCCGTGAAAATATGAATATCAAAAGGTATCAAATGTTTCTCCTTTTTCCCTTTTGTATTTTACCATTCATAATGATAAAGTGATTTTGTAATGTTCATATTTTGTTAAATATCTCACTTGATCACTTTATAACTTGATTTAATTAATTATTTAATATCCCCCTTTTCAATATAATATAAGACTTAGGAAATATTAAATAAGTAAGTCACTTCATCCAAATTTTGGGGACATTACAGTCCTCCCTTCCCGAAGATTGCTTGCCCTCAAGCAATCCGCAACTGCAAATCAGCTCAACTACCACAGCATCTGGAGCCAAAATGAAAAACCAACTGCATCTATCCACCAACCACCTGGATCCCAAGTGATCCTGCAGCATGTGCTAATCCATAATCTCTGTAGGCAACTAGAATCCAAGATACTGTCACTCTGTGTCAACCAATGAAAACAACCACCCAATGATGAAATTCCTAGATCCCAACTTTGTAAATCAACCCTGTCATGCCAACTCCAAGCACTGTGTTGATACACCTCATATATCATACCTAGATCTCCTAGATAAGTTGGAAGTGCCCCAACACCAACTGAGTTCCGCTGCACCACTTTAATAACCCCTAGAGTCCAATCGAACCGGGTCTCAAACGCCTGTTGTTGGAGACATCCAACTGGAGAAATCAAAGTGAGAGACCAATCAAACTTGGACTCAACATCTAAAGTCTGAAGCATGCCATACCAAAGTGAATCCACATGTTCCTTATTCAACCCATCTCTCTGTGTCATCAATGTCATCATCAAATTCTGTGCATGTGAGCTGAAAGAAAACTGGTGAGCACACCTCATAATGCCATCGTAGTGAAACTCCCCTGCCTGTGCTAATGGAATACTAGAGTAGTCGTGTGTATTCCCTCCTACACCGCCACCATCAGAAGATAACTCACAACTCATAACAAGATGAGTTGGTCTTGCAGCAATATCATCATTACCCTTTGCAGCCTTGACCACGAGATTTCTATCTACTGCATAGAAAGAGTTTCCTAATTTGCTTTCAGGAGTGAGAAGGGTACCATCAAGAATGCCATAGTCCTCACAAACTGCGGTCCTACAAATCTCCTGAAAAGATGGAACAACGCTAAGATCCGACGTGCAAGACCCAAAGGGAATCATCTTCTCTTGATAAGATTGTCCAATGACAATCTCTATAGTACCAATGTAGAGCCTTGTGCCCAAATCTTCGATGACGTCTGATCCTGTATTCAAACCTGATGTGTTTATGTCATCAACAATACATTCCACACTAAGTGGTCTCCTGTAGATGTGGAAGATGCCCAACGTTGGTGCATAGAAGCACATGCCAACCCTTGACAAGCTGCTGGTAAATATCATAACAACACCATGCAACCTGTGAATCATGTCCATGATAGAACAAAGGGTATGACTACTGTCAAAGGTTGATACGAACTCGTCATCAATCCGTCCTCCAACACCAAAGTGGCAATCCCAACTTCTTCTATCTATCCCAACTGTTGTTGTCCTCAAGAACCAAACTGAAATCTCTACGATCAGTAGTATGAAACAAACATCTATCATCAAGTTGAGAATTCTAACCCAATGAACTAGGGCTGAAAACTCCTTGCTAAGGTAAGTAGAATAGCCCTTTATCCTTGTGATGTAACTCAAAACCCAATGGTAAAAACATGAAGTACTATTGTCTTCTACACGCTCCATGATGTTTGGAAAGTGAACAATGGTGTCAACTCTGAAAATTTGTTCGCCAAACCAATTTTGAATCAACCTCACACCCCTAGTAACTGTCCCTGGACTCCAAGTCCTATGATCACCATCAATCATACTCACACCCAATTCCTCTTGACTAATACAATAACTAATGATAGTTTTGATAAATCTGAGAATTAAGTCTATAACCATCTTGGGATTGCCATGGCTGCCATAATTGGTTGATCCCTTATCAACACTCAACCTCCAAGTGTTAGGGTGACAATCCAATGCACACAAATCTGTACAACCAACTATATCCTTCAACACCAAGTTTGGTAAATCTGTATACAACAGTATAGAACAGCCACAATTCATCCAAGAGTAATATAAGACCCCTTGCACCAAATCTGAAAATCCCCTTAGTTGCTGCAAGTTGATGAAGTTATACCAACTTAGCAATCTAGGAATATGATACTCACGAACATTGAATACAAAGGAATGATGAACAGCAGATTTAAGATTATGAATCCTCAAGGTTTCAATTGGTAGTCCTCTCAAGGAAGTGTTGTTCAAAGTGTCCCAAGATAGTATCTTCATAAAGCAAGAATTATCAAATCCCTTCTAAAAAGACAATCTTTTTGTGTACCTTGGATCCATCCACACTATCACATTCTTGTCTATGATATCATGAGTGTCAACATGACTAAGCTCCTTAACACAATCACCCACTTGAGACTTATCTTAACTCCTTGTGATTATCAAATCCATGCATAGACAATAGACTACTGTTAACACTCATAAAATTCAATTCTTCGTCATTTTCAGTGATGTCTTCATACGTTTCATGCATACTTACTTCCCATCCCAAATGCTCATCATTACTTGTTGATCCCTGAAGTGTAGCCTGCTGAAAGCTACCTTCAACACCTGTTATATCTGTTATCCAATGGCTACAACCTGTACCTGTGTGTGGAGATCGATCCTCAAACTTCAAGGATCCAAATCCTTAATGTGGGTCCCAAACTTGTTCAACATCTCGAAACTCTCCAATAGGGGAAGTGTCGAAGTCATTATGCATTACTCCATGACTGATGCATTCTTCTACAAGTATCCAAGGGTAGCTTGGCCCCCAATTGCAATCCCTATGAAACTCATTAAGTTCATCAGCCTCTTTTTCCTTATCTTCAACGAATTTGTGTGAGCTATCAAAATGAATTAGAGCTGCCACAACCTTATCTTCCGTGACTAACAACTGATTCTCCCAATCATCTAACTCATTAAGCCCTTGATAAGGATCAGCCTCACACCATAAATTTTCAGATCTGTCTTCAAGAGCATGACTCTTAAATTTAGGCACCTCCATGACATTTCCCTAGCATATTCTAGGTTCTATGGTAAGGACAGTGTTGTGTTCGAAAGAGGGATCATCATATGCTTTCTCTCCACCATATTTTTGTGTTGAAATACTTGGATCCCATGAACTTATGAGCTGAAGGTTTGGATCTGAACAAGTAAACTCATTGTGTTTCCCATGAATGGCTGTTTCGTTAAACAAATTACCATCAGAATCAAAAGTGTTGAAGCTAAAATGGGCATTTCTCTCCATAGGTGCTGTTTGTAAACCAAATTGATATACATTGGACCTTGGGAACTTCTTCCCAACATCTAAACTATCCTCACTGGCGTGATGTAAACATTCTTCACTATTTGCTGATTTGAAAACTTCAACATACTCAACTTCTCTCTGCTCTTATTTTGAAAAGGCATTAGCAACCCCAATAAATTTATCATCTGCATACCTTCCCTTTGGAACATTATTTTCATGATTTGAGAGGTCACAGGGATGGTCCATGTGAAGTGCCTTTCCGGAAAGTGTGAAAATTTTATGTTTGTTTGATTTGAAGGGAGCTCATTTTGATGTTTCCTTAATTCTTTGTAATTGTTGTTTTGCTTGAGTAGCTATCAACTTCGCTTCCTTTGCCCTCATTAGCCATTCATCACACATTTTCTGGTTCCCCACTACAACTGGTGTGCTTGTCTGCAATGTAATTAATTCCTTTCCTTCCTCATGAATACTAGGCTCAAGCACAGATACTGCATTGTTGTTAGTAGACAACTCGAAACTGGAAACTTCTTCCTTTTTCAATTTTCTGATATAGTCATATAGTTTTTTCTTACTTGGATTTCCTTCCTCAAGTATTCCCAAAAACTCATCAAAGGAGACATGATTTTTGAAATCATTTGGTAATCCCTGGTATTCGGCAACAATTTTATTGGCTTCTATTTTCATTACCACCTGCTCATCCTCTTCCTTTTGTAGGAGTTTTTGAAGGGTACTATTAGCACATTTTGATTTTCTCTAAAAGTGACAAGACTGTCCATTTGAATCATCGTTAGATAGCTGAAATTTCCTGAGTCACAAACCCAAATAGGCTGGCAAGATCTCCAGCTCTGATACCACTGTAAAGTGCCCTGGCTGTGGTGTATAATTTTTGCAGATGTCTTGTTTTGAATAACTAGTCTTTGAATGCACTTTTCAAACATGCCAATTGCAATACTTGCATATATTGAAGATAGCTAATGCTGAAAGCAAATAAAGTAGACAAACTAATGCATGCAGCAGATCTTTAGGACTGTATTTTGCATTCATCATCAATAATAACAGTGCCAACTAGCAAACCACACACATACTCACTCATAGCAATAATGTTCTCAGAAATATCACCATGCTGTAACGGCAATACACATGAATTAATGACCCCTTTCCATTGATTGAAAATAATTATCATGGTGTTCTACCATTAAGAACTTCCCTAACAACCCAAGGTATCACTCAGCTATTTCTGGGAGACTATAACAGCAAACTGAGAGGTAATTTCTGAGTGCATTAAGGACTGAATGCAAGAACAACAACTCATGTATTTGAAGCAATCATTACATCCAACAACATTAAAGTATTCCTATGCAAACTCAGTGGTGCAATGAACAGTATGGAGGCTCAGAGCTGAGTACAAATGATAGGAATGTTCATAGTAGATTTAAAATGAAACTCGCATTGTATTGGCCACTAACCAGCTATTTACAATACCAAGAAGTTGACATACATTCTCAGACAGCATTAAAAGGAAGGTTCTCTTGTCTAAGATTCTGGTGACAGGCTGAATGATATATATAATTACTAATTTATCTATGACAGCAGCAGTAATACATGTAATTTCTGTATATTGCAAAGACTGTATTTTAAGAACTGCAGCCTCAAACATAACAGTCAACACTCCAATCCTCCACTCACAGAAGTTGCATTTATGTGATCAAAACCACAAGGTGAAATGTATTAGATATGACTCAGACCTGATGTGACAAGTTGTCCTCAATCTGGAAGTGAGGAAGATGCCTCAAGCATGACCAGCAATGCAAGAGCCAATGATAGGAGACCCTTCAGCACTCGTTTCACCTGTATAGAGGGGCGCCTAACCAGCAACAACAAATATACACCTTTTCCAGACCTCCAAGAGCATCCACGACCCAATATAGGGCTGTTACAAAAGTCGCCCTTACTCAAAAAAATTGTGTTTCTGTTCTTTATCCAGCTGCTTCTCAAAAACGACTCATGTATGGGATTTCATGACTGAAATGTGTGCGCCTGGGGTTACATTATATCAAAATGCCTCCAAAGAGAATGTGTTGGCTCCCAAAGTCGACCCAAGAGCTTGCAGAAATTTTAATGGACCGTAATCACGAAAATGTTGAATAAAATCTTGAGTTGCATTTCCAAAACTATCTCAAACTCGTCCTGCAATAAAAAGATCTTTTCCTTCTCCAAAAATCGTGACTCTTCCAGCTAGGGATGGTGTTTCACACCCGAATCTGGACAAGGGTCTCCAAACCCTACACCAAGAAGCTCAACCAGTTCTTGCCCATGAAAATATGAATATCAAAAGGTATCGAATGTTTCTCCTTTTTCCCTTTTGTATTTTACCATTCATAATGATAAAGTGATTTTGTAATGTTCATATTTTATTAAATATCTCACTTGATCACTTTATAACTTGATTTAATTAATTATTTCATATCCCCCTTTTCAATATAATATAAGACTCAGGAAATATTAAATAAGTAAGTCACTTCATCCAAATTTTGGGGACATTACAATATAGTAGGCAGTACCAACTCTGGTGCATTGATAATAATCATAATTCTGTATATAGTAGCAACACTTGATGAAAGGTCACATTTCTTCGGGGCATTTTGTCAAACAGCTCACTCACCTTATTTAGGATTTCATATTTTGGGTATGTGTTTATCCATGTGTGAGTAAAGAAAGACAAAACAATAATTTTATTGATCGGGTTCTCTTTTGCTTCTACATGTTCCACAGCCAGCTTGGAATGACAACTCCTACACTAGGCAAAAGCTTAATAGTTATTATGGATAATGAATATGTTTTAATCATAGAATAATAGCATACATTTATCTGTACTACTAATCATTTGGTAGGGATGGCATATGATGGAGTCGCTATAAAAAATTTCATGCCCACCCATCTCCTGCCTCTCCCTTTTGCCCATTGAACTCCTCTACTTCATCCCTCTCAAACTCACACAAAATGCCCTCTTCGGCCTTGCATGCCCCTCTGTTAGTCTTCTCCACATCTCACACTGAAATCATGCCCCTTAGAAAGAAGAAATCAGCCCCGAAAGGACCATGAACTTCCTGTTTACCCATTCCTTCAATCCCTCCTCTCTGAGTCCTACAAAAAATGGGTTGGGGCCATTCATTTAAGGCCTTTTCTGTCTAAACTGTATGTCCTCCTTTCATCCTTCCTGCAAGCATGATCAAATGGGAAGAAGAGGAATGTCATTCCTCTATAATGGTGTGGACGATGGACCTCCTTTTCTCTTTACCAGGCTCCCATGCCCATGCCTTGCCTCTCTGTCCCTTCCACAGTATTCTGCATTCAATTTCACCCCTTCAAAAATGATGGTTTGGTAGATTTACTTTCGCCTTTACTTCCAATTTTTGTCATTTATTTTTATATTATTATATTTTCTTTTATTTTTATTTTTATTTAATTTGCACACACAATGTCCAATGCCTCTCTGTCCCTTCCACAGTATTCTGCATTCAATTTCACCCCTTCAAAAATGATGGTTTGGTAGATTTACTTTCGCCTTTACTTCCAATTTTTGTCATTTATTTTTATATTATTATATTTTCTTTTATTTTTATTTTTATTTAATTTGCACACACAATGTCCAATGTGTATGTGGGCATAATATGAGGGATGTAACACTTACATCTAGAGGCACAACAATTGCTGCGATTCTAGGAGAAACATTCAACGCATAGCTAACTCTATAAATGAAGAATCAATTACTGTAAACTAGTGGTGGATCTGGGGCCTGCTTGACATCTGATGGAAACCACCTAATATAGGAAGGATAGATGCAAATATTTAAGGGCTAGCTGTGTCCCTCTCAACATGTACAATTAAGGAAAGAGGAGAGTCAGTCACAGCAAGGAAATGGAGAAAATGAATGCAGACACCTCAAGGGGAAAAGCTTCAGACAAAGACAACTAGGTCACCATCAATCTTGATGAGGAATGCAAAGTTGCTGCTGACCTAAATGTCAACTATGCTGAGCTATCTCTAGCTACAGTAAACCACAGAGAAGATCAATAAGTTGAAAAGCATAAGATTACCCTTACTCCCCAAATTCTAATCTTATTTCTGACAGTAGCCAGCCATGAAAATTGCTTTAATTTCTGAGCTTATTTCTCAGAAGATCTGCACTCAAGATTCTCGTTGTCCTCTCCAAGGTCAAAATCTATGTTTCCTTCACCTCCACTCACTGAACCAACAATCTTCAATCCCACTGCAGTCAAAGCAAACAGGCCTTTTTTCTTTTGTGACAACAAGGGCCCAGCTGAAACCTACTCATCCACTATGGACATTGACAACCAAGCTAAACAAAGTAAAGGAACCTCTGCAAAAAGTTCTCACTCAAATGAACCTACTATCCACAGAATTTTACTGTTTTAGCCTCTTAATAGCCTCATCAAAATCATAGAATTCAAAAGCATGAACCAAACCAACCAACATATGCATCAATTTGCTTCTCAACAATGTACAACCAAATCAACCAACATATATGCATCGATTTGCTTCACAACAATGTACAAGGAATAAAAACGACCAAATGGCAAATCATCAGTTGTCTAAACAAGCAGGAAGAAGCATAATGATCCTCAAGGCTTAGACAATGCTACCAAAAACATAACTTGAATCAAATGGCCTCCGAAAGAGGCTTCAAATCAAAGAATTGTCAATTGCCTCAATATACATTCCCTTCTTATCAGTAGAATGCAATCCCAGATGGTCATGTGAAAGGTGTAGCTGAAGGCTGGAACAGGAATGCTGAAGAGTGAAGAGCACACCCTCGCATCAGTAATTGTTGCTGTGCTCTCAACCATCATAACCATTGAAGATATGTACTCCTTTGATATTTCCAACAAAATGTTTTATTGGCTTATACTTTTGTATTTTTCTTACATTTGGCTTCCACCCTGGCTGGTATCTTTTCTAAGTTTCTAGTCTATCCTTCTCATCCAAATGGATGCTTGTATTCTCACAGCATTCTGATGAAAGGAAGTTGTAACTTTCAATCCAATTTCTTGTCTTTTATTAAAAAAAATATGTTGGCTTCCATTGTCATCATAACATGCAAACACAAAGCTGGGTATGGAATACCATACATCTCCATAATCACAAATTCAAGCATAAGACTGTTAACACATAAAATTTCCTTAGCAGAAAGAATATGAAAACAAAGTCAGTTGATAAAAAATTCTACTCATTCTTCAAAATAGAATGTATAATACCCAAGAGAATAAGGCTTTAAGAACCATAACTCAGCCAAAGCAAGATTGAAATCATTCAACATAGAACCATATACCCAGAAGTACAGCTAACCTCAAACTGTAAATGGGCAAAATCTATTTGATCAGTGGACATTGGACAACTATCAGATCTAATGTTTGAGTCATTTGAATTTTCTAGTGTCAAACTTTCTCAATTTTCTCAATTTGATGTTTCTGATACCTGCAATACTATATCTTATTAGCAGTGTGTGCATTCATATGAATAATGAAAAGTATAAGTTGACCTTTAACGTTCAGCTCATTGGCAGATTTGGTGCTAGCAATTGAGAACCCTCAAGTTTACTGAAAGAAAAGCCTTGTACATACTGTGAATATCAATTTATTATTTATGAGATATTATGTTAAATAACTGGCAGGCAAACAAACCAACACATACTTGACCAATCTCTCTAACAAGCAAATCAAAAAAGACCAACAAATTTGAAAGCAGACATCAAATTGCAGATCCTCTTAATCCAATATTTTTATGCTGATCTTCTTCTTTGAATCTCCTACAGTCCACCAACCAATCGCATGTCCCAGTCAATGAGAATACAGACATTTATCTGATTTTCATGTGGTGTCAAAAGCCAGCCTACAGAGCCGAGCACTTGTCCTCCCGACCTTTCCTCTGTCAACATGGAATGCTACTGCCTACAATAGTAAAAATACCCCAAATTGAACCATTTAGCATCAAATATGTATGGAAACAAGATCCTGGATTACATTGCCTTACGGAAATATGTGTAGTTCTTATGCTGTTTTGGAAATTACTCCATTCGATAAGAACTACACATGTGCCTGGACATTTGTAAATATTAACAAGAACTAACCTTAAAATATAGGGCAATATGCAAGTGCAACAAAAACCAATGGCAGCATAAAGGAGAAATGATGTCTGATATGCTTGACAGTTGGTTTACAAGGCTCCACAAGCATTATTAATTTATTAGTTATTTACCTTAGAGAGTTCTAGGCTTCCAGGCATTAAGACTTTAAGGTTTGCCAATTCCTGCATCTACATGACTTATCAGAAACTCTAAGTCACACATTGAGCTGTGTGAACATAGAAAACCTATAGAATTTATTCAGTTCGTCATATGACCATGCAAGATACAGTTTGACCAGCATGAACTTCAAGATATATAAAGTTATACTTAATAATCTAATCATAAGCCATTAACCAAATGCAAATAAGTTATATATACATTATGCCAATGAAGTGTCAAAACATATAATAAAGCCATAATGATACATACAAATGCATCTTTGATGCTCTAGACCAACTGTAACATGACAAAAACCAAGATAGGGCCCAAAGTATAGCCAATCTACCTCACCAAAGGCATCTATGACTTTTCTTAGTCATCTAGGCCTCTCCATGATGCCCTGTTGTAGGATTGCCCCGCTGTCTCTCTGACATTTCTCCGGCTCCCTCTTGTCTGGGTGTTTCTTGCTGCTGCCACTGGCTGGGTCTATGAGGCCTGCTTGTAGCATGCACCTGAGTAGTGTATGCAGAACATGACGATCTCCACTGCATACCTTTGATCTCCCCCTCAACCTTGGCTAGAGCTTTCTCAAGTCCTGACCGCTCCCTCTGCCATGCCTCTCGCTCCTTTCGCCATGCCTCCTGCTCAGAAGCCCTCTCCTTCTGCCATGCAGCCCTCTCATCTATTCTCTCTTGCTGCCACTCCAAAGTGGCCTTGATAAGGGCCAAGTTTGCTGCTGCCTGGTGTGTCTGCAAAAGTATGCCTGCATGGTGTGCTGCTGCAAACACATCACTATGCCGCCCCGCAGACTCAGGCAATCCTGGATCCCTAAGGTTATCTACTGACCTGCCTAGATAGGGACCTACGGTATCACGGAGTACCCTACGAATGAGGTCCCTCCATCGATCCACTGTATCTGCATGGACAAAACACAAAATCATTTGTAACCTAAGCATAAAATAGCTAAAAGAAAACTCCATGTAAAGTGAAAACACACTAAATCTTAATGTGTGTGATACCTGGATCTCCTCTCACCCATGAGGGGTCTACTGGCACAAGTCCAACTAAGGCCTGACTACAAGCCGATAAATCCCCTGTGCCTAGATTGGTAGCCACACTGCCACATCCTGTCTCTGGTCTAAACCTCTCCTTTGTCTGCTTGTGCTCCACCAATGTGCTAACAAGTGAGGATGTCCCTAATATCCCCTTTCCCTGATCACTCCCTCCACTGACCTTTTGGGATTTTAGATCTCTCAAAAACTTAGCCTCATCAAATTGTGATGTAGGAGACATCTTCTGCTTTCTATTTGATCCTACCTGTTTGACTTTAGACCCTGTCCGTGCATATACCTGGTTGCTGGGAGGAATGAGCCCTTTGTCTCCCTCCAGTTGGTCAGGGAAATCATTCCCACCTATCTCCTCATCCTGTGGGCTCTCATCCTCCTCATCTTGAACCCCTATATCCACATCCTCATCCATCTCCCCCTCTCCAGAGTCTACATCCCACCTACCATCCTCCAGTCGCCTCCATTTTGGAGCTCTTGACAAACCTTGCACACGGGCTGATTGTTCTCTATCATCACGCCACCTCCGCTTTGGCATTAAAACACGAGGCTGCTCCTGCCCAAACTGACGTCGAACCCTGTCTAGGGGATGCCTCTCTATGTACCATGGTCGTCGTCCTAGCAACTCTGGAACCTGTAATGCTTCTGTAAGTTGTGCATCATCTGGCCACTTAATATTTCGGTACGGCTCCCATACCACATCTGCCTCCACCAAGGTGTTTCTACCTCTCTCCTCTGCTCGGGCCTGAGGGAACGGCAGTCTGCTTGCTGCCCACCTCATAATATGAGGGCATTCTGGCATGACATTCACTGGACCTCCATACGGGCGATACGGGATAAGTCTCTCCCATATCCATACCTGCAACAAGGCAATGTGGCCAATCTGTGCACCCTCACATAACCCCAAGACATATAGATCACGATATAAACGGTTGAGGACTTCCTGACCCCAATTGAACTTCTTGCCATTCTCAACTGCATCATGAACTAAGTGTGCCTCAGAAAAGGGGAAGATATTAGTCCCCTTGTCTACTAGAACCTTACTTGCCAAAATCCCAATCACGGCCTTCCTCAATAATGGAATCCTTGATGTGCCCACAACCGAAAGATTTACCCCATTCTTCCCCACCTCAAATGATCTCTGACCTGATAGATACTCTGCTATGCATGGTTTATCCTCCCTTGTATATCGACCTGCCACAATCCTAGCCCCAGTTACTGGAATCCTAAGGATGCGATAGACATCCTCAAGGGTAATGGTCATCTCCCCAGTCCTGAACCAAAAGGTGTTGCTGTATGGGTTCCACAGCCCTATCACATCCCGCAACCCCTCAGTATGAGGCTTGATATATGGCATTTGTGCAACATGGTTCAACCCTATCCGGTCTAGGTGGGCCCTGTCCTCATCAGTCAACTCCGACAACACACCATCCAACCAGTCCAACTGATTCATATGACCAAGCCTGTCATCTGAACAAGCAAAAAAATCAGTCTCAGCCCGCAGGCCACCCATGCCTTGTTGTCTTTGCTCACCATACTGACAACCTCCCATATCTCTTTGCTGCTGGCCTGGGGGTAAAGGGGGTTGTGCTGCTTCGCTTCTCTGACCCCGCACCTGCAAAACCACGCACACACTTGTGTCAAACTCAGAACACTGAAAGCTTATTTGCAAATTTTCATTAGTATGAACAGGATAATTTGAACATGAAAATCTCTCTCCAGCTCAAAACCTCTGTCATCTTTAAATGCAAACCCTAATAAAACAACACCACCACTGCTAGTTTCACAATATTCCACAAACAATATAAAAGTACTCTTGGATTTCTGCTTCCTGAATTCAGGTTTATATCAGATTCCCAATCATAAGTTACAAGACACAAGCCTTTAGCTCTTGTAGTACATTGTATCCATGCTGTGGAATTTCAGTCCTTTTCGCCACTTTGGTTGATATATGTTGATCAGACCAGAAAAAAACTCAATCCAGCATTCTAAATCACTCAAAACTTGAACACAATGCTATTGACAGAGCAACAAAATCGTCTGAATGGTCTTGAGTCCTCAAAGAAAATCTCCTATCCATCAAGAGTTTTGTTACCAGAAGAATCAGCTGCGTCAGGATTATAACCATAACAGCATAGTCATTTCAAATGCCTTGACTGTCCTTTATCAAGCTTCCAAAATAATGAAATAATAGTGATGATGCTTGTCTTCATCTGCTTGTATTGAAAAAATAATAATTTTAGGTCTTAAAATATGGTGTAATCATCTACTAAAATTATGACAAATGGCCAACGAAAGATATATTTAAACATAAGAATTCAGATAAAAACTGTAATTTGCCAATGAGTTAAAGACTAAATAAAAATCTTTCAAAATCCCAAGAATTCCCCAAATTAACTGTTCCAGGTGCAATTTATTCAACATTTATCTCTCAGGTGTTGTACGGATTAACACAAGCCTGTCAATTTAGGCATGAATACAAGTAGCATAATATCAGAAAATAAAACAGTTACATTCAAAGACACAACACCTTCCCTTGTAACTTATTTACCTGAATGTCATTAGCAACGCTTTGCACCACTTCCTTTTTGTCAGGATTTGGCTCCAAATTAGCTGGGTAACAAACATTTTCTGTCTGGAAGCTATCTGTTTCATCGTGCTCATCTTCTGAAGAAACATACTCTTCATCTAGAGTAAGAACCACGTTGTCCAATGCAGGAGCTGCTCTAGGGTGTGCAATAACCTCCTCCTTCACATGGCTCAAAGTTGAATTGGTTGGATCAGGTGGAGTATTGACTCTTTCTAAAGAAGATCGTACCCCAGCTTCTGCAGAGGCATCTTCATTCCAATCCTCTTCCCTAAAAGGAGCACCATAGTGTTCCCCATTTTTGGGGCCAGGACCACTCTTTTGAAAGACCCGGCAAATTACACAGGAATCCTACAGCCACAAAAAAGGCAAAAAACTCAACTATTTAACTGATATATTGCACCACTGTCTGATGGAAATATACAAGAAGCAGCATGAACAATACACAACAGAAAGATTGCATGTTTCCTGGATTAAATTATCATGTTCTGCACTTTTGGGACATGACTGTTTAACATATTTAATTCAATGCACAGCTAGTTAACAATATGTCTAACAGCTCCTGTAATGGGCAAGGAGAGAGAAGACTATTTCTTAGTCACATATCAAGTTGAATACCAAACTGGGATTTAAGGACAGCATGGGAAAAGTAGGAGCCATGGAGTAATCAGAAAACCAAAAGGATACATACATGTCTGGTTTGCAGCAAATTTGGGAAGAAGTACCAAAGATGTGGCAGAAGGAAGGGGCAAACCAATGTACAGAAAGATTCGCCCTGGAATATTTCATCTTGGATTTTCTTGTTGAGGCTGATTCTGAAATTCCTATCACCCTTCTAACTGCAGCTGATACTTTAGTTAGCCATCATTAAAGGCTCTGCATGATTGCAGGGAGGACTCCGTTAGTATTTTTCATGTCAATTCTATAAATTTCCATATGAATCCTTCATAATTCACCATAGACATATTACAGGCCATCAAAGTCTCTACAAAGTTGCAATCCATTTCTATCTTAGCGAGATCAATATCGTGGCAGCATTTGACATCATAATCCTTGAGCAAACAAAATTCAACCATACAAAGGTCCTAGATGCTATCAATGAAGGTGCCCCAAATTCTGAACAGAACTATACTGTTTGACTCATGACCTGGATGAACGAGTCATAAAGTTATTGATCAAAGTTGCAAGTATGCTAATAATATTTAAGAGACATAAATTTAACAGTTTATTATTCTTAGATGCCAAGAGAAATGCAACGAGAAGATTTATGTTTCCCAGAGTCAATGTTGAGATTTATTAGAAAAGTCACAGGTTGATGGTATGCTCAGAAAACCCTAACAACATGAGGAGATCAAATAAACATAGCGGAACTCATTAGTTTGAAGATAAAAGCTAACTAGTAATTATAAGTCTATTAAGGCTAGAAAAGAAAAAATGCAAGGTCTAATTTCACATCCATTTTGGAAATTTAAAACCTCATTAATCACAATTACTTGAATAATATTTGACACATTCAATTCCTTGTCTTCAAGTCTATATTCGTGCATCACCCAATTGGTCCGTTCTCCACGGGGAGCCCGTCCAGCATGATAAACTAAAGTCTTTTTCATCCCAACTCTTCGAGAAGCTGAACATACTTGCTTTTCCTTTCCAGTGGCTTTCCAGTAGCCAGCTTCTGTGGCTCGATTTGTTTGAGATCCATTGGGATATTTTTTATCCCTAGAGCTGAAAAAATACCATTGCAAATCTCTACTCTGTAGACAAGACTTGCCTGCATCCAACATTATATGAATAAGTCCAAGCCAAGAATGCTTAACAGTGGTTAATATAAGTCCAAATAACATGTACCAAGAAATATGTCTATAAGATTCATTTGACTAACTCGATAGATTCCAAACCGAAAAAAATTCTTGAACTGCACTTTATCATTTGCAGTTAATTCCATTTTCAAGCTTAATCAACAAATTCCTATCCGCCACCAGCATAAACATGATAATATTATATGATCTCTTAAACACAATAATTGCTTACAAAAGTTTTTCTCGGTTACAAATTTTAATTCAATTAAAATGAAATATCAATGGCTTACCTGGTAAATCCCAAGGCTCATACTTGTATAGATCGATCTCTGAAATAACATCAAATCGGAGCCTTTTTCCACACACTTTTCTCTTCAAATAGTAGCTGACAAGCTCTTCATCAGTTGGGTGGAAACGAAAGCCATGAGGTAAAGAAACTCTACCCATTCAAGTAAATCTTTCAAAAACTCCACTCGTCTACCTAATTCAAAGTCAGTTTCCTAAGTATTTCAATAAAGAAATTCTACCCATTCAAGTAAATCTTTCAAAAACTCCACTCGTCTACCTAATTCAAAGTCAGTTTCCTAAGTATTTCAACGAAGTGGCAACTTCACTAGAGCTAATGAGGAGTAAAAGTGGCAGTTGATGATAAAATATAAATAGCAATAAATCTCAGGTAATTCTGCAAACTGTATAATTTGAGATGCTGAGGCTCAGGGCTCAAACATTAAAAGATGATTATTAAGCTGACCGAGCTCAAAGCTTGTCTATGTATAAATTATGCAGCAGGCATTAGTTTCCAGAAACCAGCGAGCTCATGATTGGGGGACTTAAACTAATCATGGTAGGAATCACCCCAGCTCTTCAAATGTTAAAATTCCAATGCTCTTACACAGTTAAGTAAAACATATTCCCTCTTACGGATATCATTTCCGGTTCTTTCTAGAACATGTTGACTGCCCTACATCAAGCCTTCCAATCAAAAAACCAAAAAACATCTCTGCTTATCAACCAGAGCCCCTTGTATTCATCTCTGTGTTTCCTCCACGGTGTGCCTTTTCCAAATTCCTGCCATTATACGCAGAAACATCAAAATGATTCCTCCAACTTCAATTAAAAATTTAAATACTTCATACGAAAATATGTTAACATATCAAAACATTTTCTAAATTTTGTAAACCCATCACTAAAATCCATTAATTTTCAGATAATTTCTACAACTTTACTGCAATCGGAACTCACATCCAACCAGAGAATGGCCATTTGCATTAAACTTCTACAAAACCCTATGAAAATATTCTCCTGGAAGATAAAACCAATAAGACAGGATCCTAGTGTAAATAAGGCATTGTTCTCAAGCGCTACAAATACTTTTCAACCTCAGCACACCAAAATTTAACGGTGAACACCGTAAAAAAAAGTAGAAATCGAGTTCTGGCACCAAACAACATGCTAAAGAGTTACGATGGAATGAAAAGGGTACCTTGGAAAATTGATATTCCTTTTGATAAATCTGCAAAAAGCTCTGGAACACTCGTCCCTGCCTTGCCCTGTGTTTGTTATCTGAGTATATTTTAAGTAATCCAGTTGAGTAAGATTTACGGAAGCAAATTTAATCGTACAAAAAATTGAGTATAATTTAAGGAAACGTCATTTTATAATTTCAGTCAGTGTTGCGCGGATTTATCACCCTTGTCAAAATTGTGGGACCTAAAATAGAAATGCTTATCTTGACTTGGCACAGTTGGGTATGCTCTTAAGGCTTGCTTACGAGACTTTGCTTAAAAGCATAAATTGAACTGCATAAGTTAAACGGAAAGAAATTTTAGGTTTTCATGGAGGCTTGTGCATTACGTAAGACTGACACCTACTCATTTCTTCTTTTTTTTAATGATCTGCTGTGAGGCAGGAACTATGCAATGCAAATACCCAGCTTAAAAGGGGGATTAATAGCTGTAATTGCTAGGAAATGGAAAAAATATTTTTCAATTATTTATTTATTTATTTTTTATGAAAAAGCGAATATTTATTTTTTACAGAGTGAAAATATTATTTTTTTAACAAAAGAAAAAATTTAAATCAATTATTGTCAATTTGATTGGTTGAGCCAGTTTCAATCAAATTTGGGGTTTTTATCTCATTTGAGAACGAGTGTTTTTAAAATTATAAATATTAGGAAATTAAATGTATTGTGTACTTATGTCATTTGAGAAAAGCATTCTATTGGGAAATTAAATGTATTGTGTACTAATATTTGATATGATGTCTTGTTGCACGACAATTCAAAAAATATAATAATATCTTTTACATTCTAATTCGAGCGTTACACCAATGCAAATCTTGAGACTATTACACAATTTGTATGAGAATATTAATGTTAGTTTAATTATGGTGATTTCTTGAGAAATTTCTTGTTCAATGATGGCTTTGCCAATTATTTTTATGCAAATGTGATATCCAATGTTATTATATGAATGAGTTAAGATGTATTGTAGTGCACTTGCATATGAATTTCTCACATTAGTGGAAAAATGACTCTCATCTAAACCTCAAATAATAATAATAAAAAGCATTATACATACGGTCCACATATGTTCTTCTACATGTCGATGCAATTCAAATTTTTGCATGCTCACACCATTGCAATAAATGCTAACCTGTAACTTACCAAGCATTGAATGAGCTTGGTTTACGAATAATCAAAATCGATAAAAGCATATTAACTTAAACATTTCATCATAATTTGATTTCTAAAAGAATTGAGAAGCAGATAAGGTAAGTGCATGAAATGTGGGACTAAAAAGGGTTTTAAATGGCCACTTTTTTTTTTGAAATCAAGAAAAAATGATCTTGGATTAGAAATTGAAGATAGTTACGCTCAAAATTTGAAGACGCAACAAGAACAAGAGTTGTAGTGCTTTGAATTTATTTTCTAAACTACTTTTTTTTTTTAAATGGTGGAGACTAAAGGGTTCAAAAAGGGGGAGCACAAAAAGTGCTCCTATTTTTGTCAAAAAAATATAACATAACGTCTTGTGTGCTAACTCTAAAATGTTGTTTTCTTAGTATTTAAAAAACCACTTCAATGAGAAATTAGCTAGCACCATGTAGTTTATGTCTAATTTTTTTGCTAAGTTTTTATTGAATATATGATTTTTTTACTAATTTTCAAAGTGGGCACATCCTAAAAAATAAAAAATTGAGTGTGTTCCCCCCAAATTTTGTAGGAAACTAATCGAGAATAATAAAAAATTGACTATGAATAGAATACAATCTAGTTTCTAAAAATGTAGTTTATTTGAAATTTTGATGAATGGTTAAAAATGAAGCCAAAAATACCATATGTAGGCTTTTGACAAAATATGGAGACACTAGCAAAATAAATTAAAGATCAAAGCCTTAAGATATTTGAAACGTGAAAAAATGCATGATTAGAAAAAGGCATTATGTGAAGAAAAAATATTTTTCTCTTTATCTTTTGGTCAGACTATATACACAAAATAAACATTTATAAGTGGCATCTATATATGGACATTTACTTTATTATACTTTAAGTTATATTTCATGTATATAGTTTCAAGATGTTTGAAAATAGTTTTAGATCTTTACAAGTTATAATGCAAATTCTAGGTTTTGGAAGAACTTATAATTTTTTAGACTTAGTCAAATTTCAGTAATTAGGGGGTCAAATTTCAATAATCAATAAGCTTTCATCATCTTGCTCTCTCTTTATCTCCCAGAAATAACTTTAAGAAACCCCCCTAGGAAAAGGTATAAAAACTTGATGAATTTTATTGAAGGGGCTTCTTTACCTTTTGTTGAAGGCATTTCTCACAAAATCTCCAAAATCCTCCTTAAGAAAGGCCTGCGGTGTGCTTTCAAACCTTGTGTCACCTTAAAAAATCGTATCCCCTAGCTTAAGGACCCAAGAGACAACTTGCATAACTCAAGTGTCTACAAAGTTGTTTGTTCTTGTGGTATTCCTTATATTGGTGAAACGGGTCACTCGTTCAACACCAGAATTAAAGAACATGGTGCTGACATTAAACATGAACGTGTCTTCAAATCCACCCTTGCCGAGCACTCCTCTTCTACTAAGCATCACATTTGCTTAGAAAGTACTCAAATCTTGTTCAAAGAGGAAAACTCCTATAAGAGGAAGCTGAAGGAAGCCATAGGAATCATCAACCATCCAACCAACCTCAATCGTGATGAAGGTTGGAATCTAAGCCTCTCTTGGTGCCCTCTTCTTTTGAACTTACGTAACCAACGTTGACCCCCATTCCCAATCTCTTCCTTCATCCCTTTCCTTCCTTCGCATTGTGTTTTTCCCCCGTTCATTTTTTCCCCTTGTCCCTCATCTTCTCGAGACCTGCTTTCCTCCCCCGTCCCCATCCCCTCCCCCCCTTTTTCTTTTTTTTCTTTTTCTTTTTTTTTTTTTCATTAATATGCTTTCAAATATTAATATATTATTCTTTCAAATATAATATACCTTCCTACATGAATTTTCTTAGCAATCTTTAATTTCATTTTAATTTTTAGCAATCTTTAATTTCATTTCAAACTTAATATTCCTTCTGATTTTTCATTTATGTTTGAATAGATATGATTTTCAATATTAAATATAACTTTGATAGTTTCTAATATATTTTCTTTCAAATATATTATCACATTAATATTCTTTCAATATTAATATTTTTTCAATTTTTTCCTATTCTACATTAATATTCTTTCAAATATATTATTCTTTCTTACATTAATATGCTTTCAAATATTAATATATTATTCTTTCAAATATAATATTCTTTCAAATATACCTTCTTACATTAATGTTTCAAATATATTATTCTTTCAACATTAAATATAACATTAATATTCTCTCTTTAATAGATATTATTTTCATTATATAATTAATAGGTCCTTATTTTCTTGTTAGTGATAGTCATGTCAATGGTTGTTTATCATTGGTGTGTCAGAATCTCGTGGTGCCATTCACTGGTGGTTTCTGTCATATTCTGTTGTGGTGTTGATGAATAGTTTTCATATATAATATTCTTTACTATTTTACATTAGAATTGAGGTTAAATTTTTTTAATTGCTTCATTTTATTAGCTATCTTTTATTTCATTTTAAAGTTTTCAACTTTATAATTTAATATTGCATATTAACTTAGAATTCCTTGTGTTTTTCTCTTATTTATTTTTGCTCTCTCATTTCTAAAATTGAATTTTCTTTATGTTGTAGTCCTCTTTCATTAGTTCTGTGTCTTTTATTTCTTTCTTGTTTTGTTTTTAATAAAAAATTTCATTTTTATATATATTTTTCTCTCTTATTATTATTTTTTCAATTCTTTCAATTTCTATTATTACCTTATCTCTCCTGTCTCGGTCTTTGTACCCTTCTCTCTCCTCAACTTCTCACCTCTCTTCCTTTTAAGCAAATTAGGTCTGCATCTAACCTTTTCTCATCTCCTTAGCTCTTTATCATCCTGATGATGGATCACTGAGTGTGATCCGAAACGTTGATGAAAAAAACTTAAACACAATCAAAAATCCAGAAATCACAAAATCTTCAACATGATGGATTGTGGAAATCTCATAGCATTAATATATTTTACATTAAATGCTTTAACTATCAGCTCATGCTTCACCATAATGGGATGTAGAACCAAATTTTTTTATAAATTCAGTTGGCATTACTGATGAAGTTTATCATAATCTTGATTGAAGCTCTGGATTAAAAATTAGTATGGATACACCAATTTGTTTAACCAGTCCTCAATGACAATCAACCTTCCTAAGAGCAATTACTAGCCATAGACTTAGAAATATTTTTAGGATATGCAACATATGGACTAGAGTTTTTTATCAAGATGGTTTTGGGATTTGAATTTGTAGAAGCTACAGATAGATATCGGGTGAACACTAGTATTCTTCATGGTTTGTGGCTTCTTTATTGGATATTGGAGATATGTAGGTTGGAGCATTGTCCCTAGTGAATCTTATGGTTCAAGAGGATTATCTAGGAGGCCTAGGTGATGTTTTGGCTATTGTACACATTGGAGTGGGAATCCCTATGCTAAGGGATATTTTAGGCTTCTTAAATGAAAGAGCCATTGTAACTTGACATCCTTTTGTGTCAAATTTCCACAACATATTTTTAGTGAAACATTGTTAGTTGACCGTCATTAGATATGATTTTCTCAATAATGAATTTTTACAATATGATTAGGAAGAGCAAGGAGTGAAGAAATTTTGTGTAATTTTGATAAACGTATGTGAATATTGCCTTTTGCTATGAGCAAGATTTTGTAACTTTCCTATGTATATTTTTCAAGCACCTTTATATGTATTACATTATCAAAGATGTAAATGTCGACATGCATATGTATATTATTTTTATTAATATTAGATTTATATTATTACATCTTTATTCTATGTTATTTTAATGTAACAATTCAATTTTATGTTATTTTAATGCAACAATTCAATTCTATGTTATTTTAATGCAATAATTCAATAAATCTCTTATGTTATTAGAATTAAACTTGTATGCAAATAAAATCATAGTGTGGATGGAAAAATATCAAATGCTATATATCATTCTATTTCGAAACAAATTTTCCACACACCCAAATTCCTACATAAAGTTTGTGGGATGGAGATAAGTGTCAACATATCTCAATGTTAGACTTCTTCGGTCCATTCCCGTTTTCTTAAGTTGTACTAGAAAATTAAAATTAATGTACAAAAATATTTCATCATTCGATGGACGGTTGTAGTTGCATTCTAGAATGAAATGTGTGAAGAGCTAGACTTGCAAACTCAAACATCTGGAATCACCCTAGAGCCATTAGATTTACAAAGATCAATGTTTGACCTTTTATTCATGTGTGTTAATACTTATTAAATCACTTAAAGGCATTACTCAATTTGTGTCTTGTGGTGAATTAAATGTCGAAGTGTTGAGTATTGATATCTTTGTTTCATATATACTTCACTACCTTGATGTTCTTTATATCATTTATAACTTATCTACTTACAACACATGCCAATTGAAATCTCTCATATTTATTGAATTTAGAGGCATTAAATGAGTGGAGTGCAAGTTGCAGTGTTGAAGGAAGATTATCGACTCATATATTCTGGTAGGAATGAAAGTATTGCAATGTTCATTTTCACACTTCACTAATGGAAACGCCAATCGAACTAACTTGCCAAATGAGAAAAATGGCATTTTTGGGATCAATCACGAATCTCAGGCTACGTTCAATTTTTATGGTGTCGTTGGAAGGGAGTTTAATTTAGGAAGCAATTAAACTAGTTTTAGGGCAAGAATTTATTGTTGTTGATCATCGATATCAAGTCAACATAGATATTTCATCTCAATTCATGGCATCATTGTTAGACTTGAATGTATCAAAAGGTATGGCTCTAGCAATTGTAAGGCTAATTATCAAGCCAAAATACTTGGGGGTTGTTGAGGAAATGATTGAAGAGACACATCTGGGTGTAAGGGTTTTGAGACCAAAATATTTCTCATGGTTGCTCCTTCCTTGGGAGGTAGTGGAGCATCTTCCCTTTTTTCTTAGCTTAAATGGGGTGGCTTTGGCTTGACATAGGGCTTGGGAAGCAAGTGGTTTCTATTGAACACCCAGAATATTGAGAGGGGGGTGAATCAGTATTCTTTTAAACCACTTAAACATTTAAGAATCCAATACATATAGAATATACAATTGTAGTAATGAAAGAAATAATCAAAACATCCATAATCACATAACACGTGAACACCAAGATTTTTACGTTGGAAAAACCACAGTGAGGATTAGCTCACAATATATTATAACCGATTATAGTATATTATAGAAGTGCTCATTGCAGGTGGACTCACTATCTAAATGGACTCAATGCCCATTGAAAGAAGAAAAGAGATAGAATAAAGTTTGTGGCACACAGCCTAAATTGAACTGTTACAATTGCATCTATCATATGCATGAAATATAGTTCCAATGAAGCTCAATAGACTGACTTTACAGACTTCATTTGATTTTGATCTTTAACACTTTGTTTTCCTCTACATTCACATCACCCTAAAATTATGCTCAACATTCATAACTTATCATTCATGATGTATTCACTTGATTCACATCACTCTCATGTAGTACATATATCAAAACACCAAAAATGATCTAGCTTATATATATTCTTTTCTCATAACATTAATTAGGTTGGCCTAATTAAATGTGTCATTCAAAATGGGACTTGTCGACTCGAGATTTATTCACACACACTTCGCACCAAGACTCAAATCTCAAAATAGTTTGAAATAGGTCGACATGGACCTATAATATATCTCCATAACTTCACTTATTTAAGATTTGCATACCTTCAAACTTATTAAGTTGGCACCACAAAAGGACCTAAAACAAAAATTCTCTAATTGAATACCCATATTTGAACACGTGTACCTCAAAACATCATGCCAGTTGGAATACACACACATTTGACATCTATCAACACTTTCACAACTCTGCAAAGCCAAAAACTAATCCATGGAGAAGTGTGAACTCTCCAACTCATATGTACATAACTGGAAAACACCTATAACTATCAAGCCAATCTTCTAGAAACTCGTACTAGAAACTACTCTATATAATCAGCATATTTACAAAGAATCTAAAACTGGACAATAGAAATGTTGTCAACCAGAGGAAGTTGACTCTTGAAGCTTCTGAACATGTGCTTGTTGAGCATGTTTTCCTTCTTCCCAAATCTTCTTTGTTGTCCCAAGCATTCTACATTGTGTCTCTAGCTCCATCAATATCTCCTCTCCTTCTGGAGTGCTAGGAACTAGATTTATATGTGTATCTTTGTTAGCACTCAAAAGGGAACTTGAAACAAATATGAATTTGGAATTTACCAAGTCTCTTAGATTTCCAAACTATAAAATGATTTTCTCCTTTTGGGCTTGCAGTTTGAAGAATTTCTCATGTAGGTCTTCTATTGTTGATCTTATGCTTCCATCAAGATCTTGTGTAGGATCATATGCACTAGAAGCCTTATCAATTTGTAACTCAATTGAGTTCATTTCATCATTGACGCTACTTGTGGCTCCAGGCCACTTCATATAGTACTAGAACAAAGCCTTTCCTTCATCCACACAAACTTGTGCATCCTTTAGATTTTCTTAAAACTTTTTGTGTGCAAGAGCATACTTCTCAATGATCTCTATCATTTATTTTCTTTCAACTTCATTCTCTACTTGTCCTCTAAGATCAGAGGCATATTCTTTAAAAGAATCAATTAATAACTTCAAATTCTCCATACCAGAAAGTGAAGTGGCAATGCTTGCACCAAGTATAGCCTCTTGCAACACCTTCATAACTTCTTCCATAGGCTCTCCACTCTTTTGATGTGTTTCTATAATCTCCTTCTGAGTAGATGCATGGAATGCATCTCCCAACTGAAGCTTGTGGAGTGGGGAAATCTTATCAAGATCCACATTCCCCTATTGCATAGGCAATTGTAGCATTTGTGTTGATACAACAGGCTTGAACTTGAGTTGCATACTAAGTAGATTCTTCAAGGAATCTCTAGAGGAGCCAAAGGATTCACCAAAATCCTTCATGGTCTCCATAATATTTTCTTTTAATTCCTTTTCCCCATTCTTCCCAGAGCTCACTTGAGTCTCTACCACTATTTTTGCATATTCGGATGCATCTTCATTCTTATCTTCATCATCCTTCTCATTATTTTCTTGTTCACCTTCCTTCTCTGCATCAACACTCTCTTTTTCACCATCCTTATTTACATTTTCTTCACTAGCAGACCTATCTATGGTATTTGGAGGAGTGACATTCTCTTCAAGTACCCGAGGAGGAGATTTATCCTCCTTTTCTACTTCTCCACCATCATTCTTCTCTAATTCTTCATCTTCTTTTGTCAACTCTTTCATTTCTAGGACATTATCCTAAGCATACTCTTCATTTGTTACATACTCATGTAGCATCAATACTCTATGTTTATTCTCCTGTATTGAATTTTGGACTAGTATCTTCTTTGTTTTCTAAATTCATTCCATACTTTTGTGCTATGTCTACAATCTTGTCAACTGTCTCCTTCTGGAGCCTCTCAAACTCACCTTTATCTCTACTCATAAGGGTAGTTACCCTTTTCTCTACCCTAAATTTTGTGCTATACAATTCCACCAATGTGGATTTATTTTCCTTTGAGAGAGGAGCACCAATCTTCTTCAATGCATATTCTTTTATTTTCTATTCTTCTTTTATTGCTTCGTGCCTTCTCTTCACCAAGACATTCCATAAACTCCATAGGAATTTGGTTTTCAATGTTCTTGATGTCAACTTCTAAAACAATAATATACTTAATGGTGGATTCTAAAATGGTGGCCTTATCCACCTCATCTGCTTCATTGTACAGGGTTGCAGTTTATGCTAACATCTCATTCTGCAAAATGTTATTGAATAGTGTTTCTAACTTCATGGGAGTGTGTGTGCTTATCAGAGGTGTTTCCTTTTGATTTTTCCTTTCATCTAAAGTCTTCTTCTTCCTTATTTCTACTTTCTTCTTCTCTGGAGACACTTTCTTAGTTGCTTCTCCCTTCTTTTCTTTCTCTATTTCTTCTTCTTCATTGGTGTCCACAACATCCACTCTATGTTTCTTGGAAATTGCTTCACACTATGAAGCTTCATCTTTTCTCTTTTGGACCAATTAAGTCCTTCTTCTTCTTCATCTCCTTCATCTTCAACATTTACACTTATGTTTTTTTCTCTCAAGGTGATCCCACAATAGTGGTTTACACTTTCTAGGAGATCCTAATTTTTGCTGAAATCACATATTTTTAGAAAATATAATGTTTTAAGCCTTGAAAAGTTCCATTTAAAGGATTCTAGTTGAAGAGGGTTTGATCAACCCCCCTTGGATAGAACCCCACTAGTTTTAAACCATACCTATAATAGAATCGCCTTTACACCTATCAAAATGTTGATAAAAAACTACTTTTGATTTACCTTTTGGGGGATCAAATGAATTCATTTAAAATTTATTTTTTGTAAGAATGTAATCCTTATTATAAGCTTCACAAAAAGTATAATTTTAAATAAATTTAATTTGATTATTATATTTATTTTTTATTTCTTGTGAATGTAAGGTTTTCATCGAAAATCAAGCTTTCTATTCTTCACATGTGGAAAAATAGCAAATTATCAAAAAAAATCTAAAAACTATCTATGCACTAAATATTGATGTCCTTGATCCAACAAAAAAATAAAACTAAATTTTGATACATACAAAAAAATATTGTTTTAGCCAATAAATTGTGTCTAAATTATAACTGGTTTGAATTTGAAACTTAATTAAGAGAAAAATATTCAATGAAATGCTATGAAACCAATTCCATGCACTAGATATCATAGTTAGGAATCTAAATTAAAAAAATAAATAAAAAATATCCTTCATAGAAATTTTTTAATGTGTTAGCCAGTAACGTCACTCTTTAAAAATGGTGTTTATTGTTAAAAACTAGTTTTCGAAGGAGATGAAAAAAGAAGTGCAATCTGTTCCAAAAAAATTGAAAAAAATATATTTAGAATCTATAGACAAAATATCACAAATTATTAGTTTGCATCATCTTTGAATTCCTCACGGTTTAGCCACTATAGGTGCCCGAAAGTTAAGATTTAGTTAAAAAAAATCAATTCAATGTTCAATTTGGCCAAAAATTGTAAACCAGTATTGTTTCATTCTCTTCTTTGCAAGGGATGCAAGTGGTGCTACTGAAGTAGATTTCTTCTTTTCTAGTCTTTATACTTTGCACAAATGCAGGGTATTTCTCCTTCACTGAATGACTATCAATTGCTTTTCTCTTCTCACCAGCAGGGAGCTTAGTCCTGAAGGACTTTTGAATAGTAGGAGGAGTGGTAGCTATTCTACCAAATCCTCTAGTGCCTAATGAGCTTCCTAGAGCTCCATCCCTTGCTCTTTCTTTCTCCAGTTTCTCTTTTGTGAATCCCATGTCCTTCGCAAACTTGTCAACCAT
>VDFB02165248.1:0-18375 GCA_007258455.2 Sequoia sempervirens | reverse complement strand
AAAGTCAAAGTCAGCAAGTAAACATGTGCAAGAATTTGCTGACATAATGGGTGACTATGAGATTGATTGTGAAGATGTGGTTATGAAGTTATTTGTTCAATCCCTAAAAAGAGATACAAGAGATTGGTACTCTTATTTGCTGATGTCTTTTGTATGTTGTTGGAGTGAATTGAAGATAGTTTTCATGGGACAACTTGGTGAGAGGATAAATCCTAACATTGCAAGGAAGAAACTCATGGAGATCCTTAGGGGTAAGGAAGAGTTGATCCTTGCATTTAACCTTAGATTTGAAAAATTCATAAGAGAAATCCCTAAGAACATAAGGCCAAATGAAATTGAATGTCTAGTTGTATATTTAGGGGCATTTGATGGTAAGATGGGTTTCTTGTTGATGGATAAAGATCCTGCTACTTTGCAACAAGCTTATCAAAGTTCCATGGATATTGAGAACAATTTGAAGTACTCAATCATGAAGGGACATGTGATTTCAAATACGCATGGCTCTGATAGAATCCAAACTATTGAGTAAATTCAATCAAGGAATAAAGATGTCTGCCAAGAAAAGAAGCCCTTAAGTGTTATATCTACATTGCTATCAATAGATGCAGAACAAGAGCAAGCATCAACCTCATATCAACCTTAGTCGGGAAGGATCGATTCAATTTCCTCTATTAGGAAATTGTATGAGATAAAGAGACATGCAAATGAGTCACCATATGAATTATTTTCAAGATTCTTGGATGTCATGATGGAGATACCCAAGAGCTTTAGGCCTAATGATATAATGTGCATTGCTTTGTTTTGTGAAGCTTACATATCAAGATCAAGCCAGTGCTTTGAGAATTAGAGGCCTCATAGCCTCGATCAAGTAATGGACTGGATAAATGGAGTCGAAGGCACTGAGCATGATCATATGCCATTTATTGTTTCCTAAAATGGGGAGAACTATTGCCATAGTAAAGAAAATCAATGGGTAGAACTGCTAAATCAAGAAGATACATTGGAAGGAGAGCAGTTAGCTTATGATTTTCTACTATTTCACAAGTATTCTAGATGTGGGGCCTAGCAATAATGATGAAGATGAAGAGACAGAGTGTGAGGACAAGGAGACTTTACCTAATTTTCTCCCTTTGGGTGTCATAGGACATGAGAAAATACAAGAGGAACATGGTAAAACCTCACAAGTGGATATAGTCATGAACAATGATGCACCAATTAGTGATTTGAATACACTGAATATAAATTATGTGATATCTATGAGGAATCAAAGGGATGGGATTGAGTTTGGGCAGTCTTCAATTAAATATGACTCTTACTATGAAGTGGAAATGGAGTCCTTTTCTTCAAGTGGAGGATGTGTCAATAGCCTTGAGGGGGTTTGTTTCCTTGGTAGTGAGCAATTCTCTTCATGTGAAGAATTTTCTGAATGTGGATCAATTGTCATGGGTGCAAATGATGAAGAGTATATTGAAGGTGCTTCTATTTGTTCTTCAGATAATTGTACTGATTTTGAATATACTAATGATCAAGAGTATTGGAATTTAGGCACCGACAAGGATGAAGTATAGGAGACCATCATGAAGATATGGCAGAATCCTTTATTTGATGAATTTGCATTGGAAAGTGAGGTTATAGGTAATGACCCATATTGGTGGAGGCAATCCTCTTTTTGAAGAAAACCTTGAAGGATATGTGGTAGATAGTAGTAATGAATATGTTGTGGATAGTGCAAACAAGAGCTAGGCTAATACTGTGTTAGATAAGTTTGTTTGTCAAAATGTCAACTCTATCTTAATAGTTCCCCAACTGAATGGAGAATGGGGTGATGCAAACAATGATGAATTAGTGTACCAATATGTGATTGAGAAAATTGTGCCTGATAAGCATCATGAAAATGACTCAGACTTATTGACATATGATTATGACAATGGTCCATCTGATGAAAAAAATAAAGGTTGTGAGGGTAACCTTGAATATAATGTTGCTATTGAGGGAGATGTGGATGATTGTGCTAGTTCTCTTATGATATCTGGAGGTGTGCTTGAAGAGAGGGTTGAGATGCTAGGTGTTTAGGTTCTAGATAATGATACTTTCCCTCGCATAAGTGGAAATCTACTCTTGGATTCCCAAAAGGAAAATTGGGATGAAAACATGGATACTCAGGCAACACCATTTTATGTTGAGGAGAAGAAATTATTTGATGGCTCTACAGAGTATGCTAATATTGCTAGATTGTTTGACCCATGTGAAGAGCAACTCAGAACTAGGAATAATCACCAAAATGATATTGGTCAGTATGAAGCTGCATTGTAATATTTTGTAGAGGTTCCATATCTTATGGATCTTATCATGGGGTTGCTTCCACTTGAAGGAATGGATGCTATGGTGGTGTAGAATGCAGATCCTCTTGTGCTTATAGGTTATTTCTGCAATACCTTGGAGGAGGTTGAATATTTCATTCAAGATGCTCATGAATACCTTTGGCTCGGTGAACAAGTTGAAAATAATATCACCAATTATGATCAGGTGGAGTATGAAATTTTTACTTTTCCAATATATCAGAGTGACCCTATAATACAACAGGGTAATGAGTAGAATAATCTCGTAATAAGTGGGATGGATGAGGCTGGATATGACAAAATTTGTGGCTCAGAAGTGTACAATGTAGACTCGGGTCCTCTGAGATCAAAGAAAAATAGGGTATTTGATAGAGGGAAGGTCTTTAAGCTTTGGGAGGCCATTAGGCCTCCAATTTGAAAAAGTGAAGCTAATAAAATGAATGTCCCCTTGCTGGTCTACGTAACCTGAGAATCCAAATTCTTGCTATGCCTGCAGGAGGCATACATCCCTAGTTAGAGCCACTAGTGGAACTCTTATTTTCATTGTTCCACTAGTGCTATGGTCAAGTCTATGAGTTGTCATCTTTCAACATCATTGGGGTTTAGGGTTTTGCCACTCATTTCACTTATACCCTTAGTATTTTTCATCGTATCATGTTTTCCTATTGACCGGCTACATAAAGTCACCGTCTAAGCTAAGTGGCTTTTGTGACATTCACCATCATTCTATACCAGCCTCATCTCTCAAGTCACTGAATGTGCCTAGGAAGGTGTTTCCTAATAAATGACCTATGGGCACGTGTGGCTTTATACTTTATGAATTTTTTTTTCATGGTCTATCGCTCATCGCGGGATCTATTTCGAGATTCTACATTCAACTAATGATGAGTGATGCCCTTCCACTAGCACTGTCAGGATCTACAATTATGAGCTCATCGCCCATTATGGCTCATGCTTCATCCACCATAAGAAAACTGGCAATGACCGATATAGTATTTGTTTTCTAAGCTTGGTTCATTGCCCTTCATGTGATTTGTTGCTCCTTTGGGGAGAAAATTGGTGATGAGCGATGTTTGATTTTGATGACCGTGGGATATCATTGCCTATTGTGGGTTGTATCTTTAGGTTTGGAGGGTAACACGCGACCAACGATTGCTTTTATCTCTTGTAAGTCATCACCGGTATTTACACTATCGCCGGTTGGCTTTTTCCTTTCAAAGAAGAACATGTGACTGCTGTGGGTTGAGTTTTCCCCACCACATGGGCATAGTTTATTGCAGGTTATTGTAGCTTGCTGGGAGGAGGACCCACGATGAATGATGAGGAACATGGATCTTGGGTTAAATTCTTTGAGTGGTCAAATTGATGGCTAGTAGTTCATCGCTTTCTCTTTAGCCATCATGTGATGATGTTGTGAGATAGATTTCAAACCAGTGATGGGCAATGCTCCAGAGATATGGTCAAGATTTCTCCATGATTTAAATGATCAATGATGGATAGGGAAAGGATGATTCGGTAAGGATGTGAACAGACACATGGCTACTTTAAAGTAGCTCCTTGCTATTTCTTGGTACGACCCATAAAGCAAGTGGCGATTCTCAATATACCTCATCAATCAAATTTTAAATCTGCAGCAATCAACAATGGAGATTTGACATGCAGTAATGGATTTCTTACTCACACGAGTGAGCTGAGATGAACATTAATTAGTTAGCCTTACATTACATTGGAGCTGGCAAAAATCTGATGTTTTTACATATGTTTTCACTCATAAATTTCTAGATTTGGTCCTACCGTATGCATTTTTCACCCATTTTTTCCATATTTGCCCCATTGAATCTGTTGGGTCATGCATATTTTACATTCTAGTTCATATCGGTGTGAGAATACTTTTGTCTCCCTGACCCATTGTGCGTTTTTGCTAACATAAGTCTGTGTTGCCTATCGACAAGACTTATTATTTGTCATAGGTTGCTTTGTCTTGCCGACCGATGAAAGTGGATGCCTATCGGTGTGAGATTTCGCATCGGTGGGATGACATAACGATTTTCGTATGTCTCCCCGACTGGCACATGAACGTTACTTTTCGGTGAGACTCTTCTTTGATATATGGTCTCGGTGAGCCCATCAGGTCATGCCGACAAAGTTTGATGTGACATACATGGGCATATGGTTTCAATCGGTGTGAGATTTGGTTTCTCTTGGCGATCTATGTATATGCTTGGGATGCGATATCGACATAGGTCAGGATTATCGATATGAGGTCTCGGCGAGTGACCTCCGGTCTCACTGATGGAGCACAAAGGGGACCTTGTCGACATAAGAAACATTTTTTCATAGCGACTTGGGGATGGTTGAAGACTTTCGGTATGACTTGAAGTATTCTATGAGAGGTCTCCTCGATGGTTGGAAGCTACAATGATATACATGATGAACACTCATCGGTGAGAGATGTTTGCTGTCTCAGTGAGTGAAAGCATGTGAAGAATTACATTTCGATATAATGTTTTGTTATTTGTATGACATCTCCCCAATATCACAGGGCTATACCAAAACATAAAGACAAATAGATGTTTCACGACGTAGTGAACTGTTGGTCATGGCGAAAGTGAATAGCACGAGGAACAGAGGAACGCGGGTAGATAGCAATAAGAGATATTTTTCCTTTGGCATACCTTCAAGACTTTCTTGGTGAATGGTTGGCGAATAAAATAGAGATTCAAATGCTGTGGGCCGACATATGGAATTTTAACCATTGCAGGCCGACTTGGTTTTTAGAATTCCTGGTGTGAGCTGGATTTCTAATTTTGATTTATTTTTCTCATGCTGGTGTATAAATATGCACCCCGATTGTAATTGAAAAATAATTAGATTATAGATAGATACAGTAGATTAGGAATGGGCACAGTAGAATAAAGTTCTCATTCTAGAGACTATGTTGCATGTTTTCAAATGGTGAATTCAATAAAAATTAGCTGGTGTGGCAGGTTATTTCTTGTGTCAATTGTATGTTGAACTTATTGAAAAGTATTGCTGAAGCTGTCTCCAAGTTGATTCTTTCTGGTTGTTTAAATTGATGTAACAAGTTTACTTTCGGTTTATCAATGCACATTTGCTCTATTTTTGTGATTAATTGACTGGTTCTCTCAAGTAGAGATTAAATCCTTTTCGTTGATCACAGTAATCAGGAAGATTCATCTGGATTATTAAAGAAGAGCTCAGTGGTCATAGTCTTGCATTATTTATACAAGGTATGAACAAATCATATGCCTGCAATTTGATTTTCTGCCAGAATTAGTTGCCCACTTCTGTTTCATTTGATTACGCATGCCAATAGGCCTTGGTCTCTATAATTTCATTATTTGAATTCATTCAATCTTTTTATTAAGCATTTTAGGATTTAGATTAGAAGATTGCTATCAAGTTTGATTTCATTTTGTTCACTATCCATCTGCCATTATGGACAAATCATTGTGCAAGAAAGATAATCATAAGTCAAGTCTGCTTCATTCTGAAAGGTACACCCACCTAGGTTTAGCAACACCTAAAGAGCAGAAGGTTGAGTTCTTTTGACCTTGTCTGTTACCCTAAAGCATATTAAGAGATTGGCAACCTCTTGAGGCATCTTGCCTGCATTTTTGAGAGATAACAAATTGGCGATTTCTGCTTTAGGGATTACATCAAAAATTTGGTTGACCAAGATATAGGAAGTCGATGAAGAGAGAAATATTTTTGAAGTTTTAGAAAGATTGATTATAACGGGAAAAGATCGAAATAATAGTTTTCCTACTTTGGAAGAAGTAGATTGGCGACTCTGAAAAGAATTTTTTGCATTTGTTCAAACATGATTGGAGGAGGATCTCAGTTCTAGGGAGGTCATGCTGGAGCTCCTCATGGTCAGCAGTATATGCCATATCATCATGCACAACACTATGGTCCAATATACTAGCATTAGTACCCACCTTGTGCCCCCCCTCATCAGCATACAACAATGATCAGATAATTTGATTTGTCAGGGATTCAATTATCCCCTTATCCAATGGATGGCAGTTGGAGAGGTCTTGTTCCAAAGTTTACAGGGAGTGATGCAATTACTGCTGAAGAGCATTTAAGAAGTTTCAATGCTTTCATCCAAGATTTGGGTGTGCCATATGAAGATTTACACATGAGGCTATTCATGATATCACTTATTGAAGATGCTAGGGATTGGTTCAACAACTTACCAGTTGTCTCTATTAATTCTCTCCAAGGATTTCAAGATCAATTCCTAGAGCAATTTGGGAATCTAGGTGCACTAGATTTTTCTCTTTGTGAATTAATGCACATTCAGAAAGATCAAAGTGATACAATTTATGATTTCAATCAGAGATTCAATAAGTTGCAGAATAAAATACCTCTCAGATGAAAGTTGTCAAATTTTGTAGCACTGAGTATTTATTTGAATGCTTTTGATCCAAAGACAGGGTATGAGTTGAGAAATAAATTCCCAAGAAGTTTGGCTAAAGCACAGAAGATGGCACAAACAATTGAAAACAATAGGAAGGCTACTGGGATAATCAGTAAAAGAGATATTCCTAGGGTTTCTCAGCAAAGTAGCACATATAGGAACAAAAGGCCGAGGTTGCATGACATGCCTTATAATACAGACTGGAAGGACAACAGACCTATAACAACTAGGCCCGGAAATAAGGAGGCTCCTGATCCATTGACAAAGGGAACCTATATGGTAAGTAATAATTACTTCTGTGAATTTTGTGATATGCCACATTCCCCAGATTATTGTGTTGTAGCCCAAAAAATGCAAGAAGAGGGAATGCAGATGGAAAACAATGAAGAAGATCACACAGTATATCTGGCTTCAAATACTTTTCACCATGTTGAGGAGGATGAAGGTGCAAGGCATCTCTCTTGCACAACTGATCATGATAGAGAGAGCAACATTTGTTGTGAGGAATCCAATGAATATTCTGATGCTGATGATGAACCTGAGGATTTTGATTTGCAGTCAAGGGATTCTTCTACCTCTTATGAAGATTAGGATGAAGAGGAAATGGGAAATGTTGATTCATCAGATAGTAAGTATACAATACCTCTGGCTACAGCTACGAGTTATGAAGTTATATTTGATCATGATGAGGTTTGTACATTTGAAAGTGATTTCCAATTTTTTTCAAATTCGTTGTATGATGAAGAGTTAAATGAAGATCAGATGATTTTTTGCCAAGGTGTGTCAATGAGTAAGTTTCAGATATTTTCAAATCCACTCTATGAAAAGGAGGAAATAATTTCAGACAAGCAAAATGATGGAATAAATAGCTGCACTGATGTTGTTTCTGATTTCCCATTCTCTGATGGTATTGGATTCCTGTTTGACGATGACAAAAGTGAGGAGTATAATTTTAGTGATGAAAATATAGAGACTTGTTCACTTGTCAGTGAATAGATTGCAGATTTGTTTACTTCTGAATACTAGGGATGTGCACATGAAGATGATCTTGAAGTTTTGTCTCCAGCTTACTTTTGTTTTGACAGTGAAGAATCTTTGTGTAAAGATTCTTATGACTCCCTGTGTATTTCTTGGAATGATGGTGATACTTTTGGTGTTGATCAGAAGTTTGCTTCCATTCGGGATGAGGTATGTGATTTTGAAATTTCTAATTCATGTGAGGAAGACATTTGTATACATACCAAGGATGATAGTGTTCCAGATTTTATTTGTTCATAGATACTTAATATTGAAGATTTGAGTCATAGGGGTATTGAAGAAGTGCAAAGGGTTTCAGATTTGTATGTTTCAGACAGTGTTGATATGACAAAATTTTTGATTTTCAAAAGAAGCACTTTGATTGTGAATTTTCAATATAGCTGGGAGAGTGTTTCAAAATTCATAACAGTGAGAGAGATAATATTAAATGTTGTATTTCATATGCATGTATTTTGAATGTTGAAAATAATAGGGGTTTGTCCCATGATGATGAAGAATTTGAATTGATAAATACTGTTGGGATTTTGGGCCAAACCAAGCATGATGATACTCTAAGAACTTGCAATAACAATGATAGGAAAGATTGCATGAGTATCTTCAAGAAGAGTCTGATGAACTCAGGAGAAAATCAGGTATTTGACAGGGGAAAGCTTGGTTTGAGTTTCAGATTAGTTAGAATAGACGAAGCAACACAGAGGATTAAGGGTTGCCAGTGCATGGACAACTCTTGCTTTTCCTCTTTAAAATTCTTTTCCATGCACAGTAGTTTAGGGTTTTGGTTCATCTCCATCTTGCTTTCATTTTGCATGTGTTCCTTCATGCTTCATTTCCATTTCCATTCTGCTCACTGCTCATCATTTTGTGTCTAGTCTGCTCACCCAAAGATTTGGATCCTTGCAATGATTTTACTATCATTCATCCCCAGACAGAGCCACTATTGGAACTGTAAAAATATGATGTTTTTACATATATTTTCACTCATAAATTTCCAGATTTGGTCTGACCATGTGCATATTCCACTCATATTTTTCCATATTGTCCCTTTGAATCTGTTGGGTCATGCATATTTTACATTCTGGTTCATATCGGCGTGAGAATACCTCTGTCTCCCCGACCCATTGTGCATTTTTTGCTAACATAAGTCTATGTTGCCCTGCTCGGCCAAGACTTATTATTTGTCCGGTGAGGTTGCTTTATCTTGCTGGTGAAAAGTGGGTGCCTATCGGTGTGAGATTTTGCATCGGTGGGATGTCATAGCGATTTCCGTATGTCTCCCTGACTGGCACATGAATGTTACTTTTCAGCGAGAGACTCTTCTTCGATATATGGTCTCGGTGAGCACTAGAGTTCTTCTTACAAATTTTGATATGACATACATGGGCATATGGTTTTACACTTCGTGTGAGATTGGTTTCTCTTGGCAATCTATATATATGCTCGGGATGTAATATCAACATAGGTCAGGATTATCGATATGAGGTCTCGGCGAGTGACCTCCAGTCTCGTCGATGGAGCACAAAGGGGACCTTTTCGGATAAGAACATTTTGTCGAGTGACAGGGATGGTTGAATACTTTTCGATTGTGACACAAAGATTCTACAAGAGGTCTCCTTGATGGTTGGAAGCTTCTGACAATATATACATGATGAACACTCATCGGTGAGAGATGTATGGCATCTCAATGAGTGAAAGCATTGAAGAATTACATTTTGATATAACATTTTGTTATCTATATGACATCTCCCCGATATCGCAGGGCTATATCGAAACATAATGAAGACAAATGGATGTTTCCTGACTTCAGTGTAGTGAACTGTTGGTCACGGTGAAAGTGAATAGCAGAGCCTTGAGGCGTGGAAGCGGATAAGCGATAAGCAATATTTTTCCTTTGGCATACCTTCAAGACTATCTTGGCGAATGGTTGGTGAATAAAATAGAGATTCAAATGTTGTGGGCTGACATATGGAATTTTAACCGTTGTAGGCCGACTTGGTTTTTTGCTCGAATTCTATGGTGGCCGACATGGATTTCCAATTTGATTTATTTTCTTGAATGCTGGTGTATAAATATGCACCCCAATTGTAATTGAAACATCATCAGATTATAGATAGATACAATAGATTAGGAATGGGCACAATAGAATAAAGTTCTCATTCTGGAGACTATGTTGCATGTTTTCAAATGGCAAATTCAATAAAAATCAGCTGGTGTGGCAGGTTATTTCTGGTGTCAATTGTATGTTGAACTTATTGAAAAGTATTACTAAAGCTGTCTCCAAGTTGATTCTTTCTGGTTGTTTAAATTGATGTAACAAGTTTACTTTCAGTTTATCAATGCACATTTGTTGTATTTGTGTGATTAATTGATTGGTTCTCTCAAGTAGAGATTAAATCCTTTTCATTGATCATAGTAATCAGGAAGATTCATTTGGATTATTAAAGAAGAGCTCAGTAGTCATAATCTTGCATTATTTATACAAGTTATGAACAGATCATATGCCTTCAATTTGATTTTCCGCTAGAATAAGTTGCCCACTTCTATTTCATTTGATTCCATACTTGATAAGGCGAGTCTCTACAATTTCATTATTTGAATTCATTCCAATCTCTTTTTATCGATTAATTAATCATTCTAGGATTTAGATCGAGGAGGCCAGCTGCTCAAGTTTGGTTTCATTTGTTCACTATCATTTTGCCAAATTTAATGGACAAAGCATTTGGAAGGGACCATCATAAGATAAGTCTGCTCAATTCAAAAAGGTACACCCACCTAGGTCTAGCAACACCTAAAGAGTAGAAGGTTGAGTTCTCTTGACCTTGTCTGTTACCCTAAAGCATATCAAGAGAGTGGCAGCCTCTTGAGGCATTTAGCCTACATTTTTGAGAGCTAATAGATTCTTTTATTTAATGAAGATTTACTGTAGATGAATCAAGTCATTCACAAAGTTATAGCCAAAGTCTAGAATTAATTGCTATAACTACGGGTGTGAGAGGATTATAGGAGGTTGTGAGTGCAAGTGTTGCTAGGGTGGTGGCTATTTGGAGTTGTGGTCTTCATCCTTTTTCATCATTCGTGCTGGTTATTGTTCTATTCAAATAAGATGAGTAAACCCAACACTCATGTTGCACCAGTGCAAAGGTCCCAGAGGTTAAGTATGCAGGAGACAATTGTATACATACAAGAGCATAAAATTCTCTCGACTAAGGCCCTTGTTGTGCTAAAGAAGAGGGGGAGTGTATGCAAAAAACCAAACAATATGGTCATTAGGAGCACATATATTTTGAGGAGCCAGATTGTTTCACAAAAACTAACTATTGGAAAGGAGAAGGGACCTCTATTTGTGAAAGAATTAATGATTTCTGGTCTAAGTCTTGGGATTTGTTGGGAGAAACCCATTACTCCTATCCTAGTCTATGATAGCTCGTCAAGTGATGAGGGAGGATTTGGTCCTGGCCCTAGCTAATGCTCTACTTCCCTGGTGCCTTATAGTGACTCTGAAGACAAGATTGTGATTGCAACTCCACTCTCTCTTGTACATCTTGGTGGGGGTGGTTACTTAGCAGCTGACAAGGCGAAGTAACACCCATGTCCTTTGCTAGCGGTGTGGGGTTTTGGGTGATGTGATGATGTGGCTTTCAGATGGTGGGCTCTATTTTGATGGTGACTAGTTCACAGGTTTGTGCAAAAAATCGTGAGGGTGGTTATTTTGAGTGGTGGTAAACATGCCATTTTTGTTGATTCCTTTTGGAAGGCTTGTGTGGCATCTCCGACAAATGGGTTGGTTCTCACTTTTTCTTTTTTCTTTTCCCATGCTTTTGGAATGATTAATGTAACAGTTTGGGAATTAAACCCATTGAAATGAATTTTGAAATGAATATCAAATGTAATTACATTTCGAGCTCGATGCTTTGTTGCTCCCTTGTATTATAAAAGGGATTTCATGGCTCAATATATGGGTTCTATTTTTTCTGAAATTTTGAGTCCAGTTTGTCTCAAGTATAAACCGATTGTAGTAAGCGAGGATAAGGCTAAACACTTAATGAATTTATTTGCAAGTTGAATTTGGTTTAGGTCATATGGTACATGATCTTAATAAATTTTTGATTGATTACTGGTATTAGTACAAAATTCAAAAATCCAAATTACATGCTCTCCTCTATATATTTTTCAGAGACTATAAATTAATTTTTTTTTTTTTTTTTAATAAAAAGGGGGTAATTTTTTTATTGAATAACAGGTACCAAAAATACAATCAAGCCAATGGAAAAATCCCAGAAAGAACAGAAAGCACCAACAAAATCAAGAGCTAAATCATTCAGCACCCCTAGTATCCTCAGTTAGAACCCTCTCCAAATCTGAGCTAAGCTCCGAAGGAATCTGAGCCCAATCATCAATCTTCTAGTCCACAAGCCTCTCTGAAGCCCACTTAGCAAAATAGTCAGTCGTCCTATTCCATTCGCGTGGAATATGGACAAAAGACACCCTCTCCATGAGAATACCAATCTGCAAGATCTGTTGAACTAGAACAGCCAACTGCCAATTCACATCCAACCTCCTCCCCTGATTGAGTAAGTTAATCAGAACCTAAGAATCAGATTCACAAATAACCCTATGCCATCCCAGCTCATAGGCCTTCCTCAAGGCATAAAGAATCGCCCAGCCTTCCATAAAATTGATAGTTTGTGTCCCCATATGCATGGAAAATAGGAACACCACAGATCCAAAAGAATCCCTACCAACCCCTCCAACTCCAGCTGGGCCAGGATTGCCCCTAGAGGAACCATCAGTATTAACCTTCAAGGTTCCCATAGGGGGAGGCACCCAGGACCCCTACTGTTGGACCCGCTGCCTCACTCAACCACCTTTCTAACCTCGATTCGCCGAAGGGGGAAACCCTTGGATACCCAGTCGGACCACCACCTCAACATCTTTCTTCTCCAATGGCAGCTCCACATCCCCTTTGGCTTGGATAGTCTCCTGAATCATCCCAAGAATTCTGAACCACACTTGTTGAACCTACAACAATTCTCCACGGAAAATCCTCCTATTCCTTTCAAGCCAAATCTGCCATAACAAAAAAATTGGGCCTGCTAGCCACGCATCCTGCAAAAAGGATTCCCTCGAGGGAGGCTTGCCCAAGCTAGACCAGAACTCAACTAAGGGGGAAGCATGGACACAGGGATTGCTCCAAACACTCCACCAAAAATGCCAGAGCTGCAAGGAGAAAGGACACCTAAAGAAAAGGTGCGAAGAATCCTCCTCCCCTTTCCCACACATCACACACATAGACGGGCCCTGAAATCCACGCAACTGAATCTTGTCCCAAGTCAGACATTTGTTCCAAGCCAAGATCCAAGCAAAATAGTTACACTTCGGCCAAGAAAAATTATTCCAAACCTTCTTCCACCAAGAAACTTCCTCCGGGCCTCAAACCTCTGAGATAATAACCTCCGATATCCAGACGCAACCGTGTAGTACCCCTTTGGATTAGGAGACCAAGCAAGGATATCCCTGTCCCTTAAAGGATTACACTGTCTGCCCAAGAGAATACTATGCAGAAACCTACAATCCTCCTCCATACCCATAATCGGCCACTCCTCAGGAGTAAACCACCTAGCACTCACAAGTTGATCCTGAAAAGAAAGCACCTTAAAATCACTAACCCTCGACCAGCCATCATCCTCGAACCTCCTACTCAAAGCCAAAAATTCTAGGAACTGAGAGAGGATGGGAGGGTGCCCATCCCAAGAATCATACCAGAATTGAACCTTCGTCCCCCTCTGGAAAATCCAAAACAAGCCATCCTTGACAAGCGCAGCTCCCTTCTTGAGGGTAGCCCAAATAGCTGAGCCCTTAGCCAACAAGGGATAGTGAGGAATTTCTTCCCCGGGAATACCTTGAAAGTACTTATAGGCAAGAATCTGAGCCCAAATCCTATCCTTTTCCATGCACCATCTCTAATAAAGCTTTGCTACCAACGCTGTCCCTATCAAAGAGGATTGCCTCAACCCCAAACCCCCAAGCTGCTTAGGACAAAAAACAGTATCCCACTTGACCAAACTCCACTTGGAAGACATCACACTACTAGCCCATAAAAATTATCTTGCCAAAGAATCCAACTCCGTAATAAAACCCATCGGAGCCACCTGAAGCATACACCGGTAAATAGGGAGAACCTAGACCACAGACTTCAGCAACTGAACCTGCCCAGCAAAGGACAACCAACAATTGGTCCAATGAGTAACCTTCAAACAAAATTTATCCAGAATAGGCTGCCATGACTCCCTCGAAAGTCTGCCCACCGTGACCGGGACCCCCAGGTAAGATAGAGGAAGAGTCCCAATCTGAAATTGAAGAATTTGAACAATTCGCCTCTGAATAGGGATCGAGTTATTAAAGAAATAAATAGAAGACTTATCTTCATTGATTGATTGCCCTGAAGCCTCAAGATACAAATCCAACACCCTGTGAATATTAGTAGCCTCCCTAATAGTATCTGCCCCCATCAAAGCAGTATCATCCACAAACTGCAAGTGGGACAAAGGAGGTAAATCCTCACCCCACCGCCACCCCTGAATAAGCCCCAACTCCACTTGTCGCCTGAGAAGACGCCCCAATCCTTCCACAAGAAAAATAAAAAGGTAAGGGGAAAGAGGATCACCTTTCCTTATCCCACGAGAGGCCTCAAAAAACCCTGAGTGCTCCCCATTAGTTATCACAGAAAAGGACACAGACGTGATGCAGCTCATGACCCATTGAATCCAGTCATCTCCAAAACCAAAAGTAGCCAGGATCTTCTAAAGAAAAGACCAGCGAAATTTGTCATATGCCTTTGCCATATCCAGTTTGATAAACATAGCCTTATCTCTAGATTTAGCCATAGAGTGGATGGTCTTAGTAGCCAAAACAATACCATCTAGAAACTGCCTGCCCTCCACAAAACCACTTTGCTTCTCAGAGATGAGAACCGGCAGCCACTTCTTCAACCTATTAGCAATTAGCTTCGAAATAATTTTATACACCACATTGCACAAGGATATAGGTTAGAAACGGCTCAACCTATCTGCACCATCACACTTTGGAATAAGTGCCAAAAAAGTGGAATTCAAAGCCTTTAACATTTGCTTATTCCACTGTGATTCCTTGACAACCTCTAATAAATCCAACTTGATGATCTCCCAAAACTCTTGGAAGAATTCAATCGGGAAACCATCAGGGCCAAGGTCTTTTCCTTTCTTCATCTGAAACATCGTCCCCTCTAATTCTTCAAGGGTGATCTCCCCCATAAGATCCTCTCTCATCTCCCGAGACACCAAATGGGGAACGCAAGAGAGGACCTGTGCCTCCCCCACCAAGTTCCCCTGCAAATCCTCTCTAAAGAGAGAAGAAAAGTAATGGATAGCTTCATCAACGATACTCTGAAAAGAATTCAGGTGCTCTCCCCTATCTGTAATCAAAACAGGAATAGAATTACCATGCCTCTGCGACTTCACATAATTAAAGAAGAAAGCAAAAAATTTATCCCCCTCCTGAAGCCATTCAATCCGGGATTTTTGTTTCCAAAAGATCTCCTCCCGCAATTTCCATTCCTCTAAAGCTTTCAAAGCCCTAGATTCCTCCTGTAACAAAGTCTCAGACACCCCATTCTCCCTCATCGACCTCGTAATACCATCTAGCTTATCTTGTGCTTTAGACTTGGCCTTAAAAATATTCCCAAAACATTGCTTATTCCAACGCTTGAGCTTATACTTAACAAATTGAAGAAGCTTAGTAAAAACATACATTGCCATACCGAAAGATGGTCTTCCCTCCCGCCACCACTGAGCAACATAATCATGGAGTTCTGGATCCCGCAACCACATGAGCTAGAATTTGAAAGAGGGCTTGTGGGGCCGCCCAATCCCGCTGATAGTAAGCTTGATGGGCCAATGGTCCGAATTCCTCCAGTCCAAAATCTTCGAGCTAGTAACCCACCTATCACCCACCCAAAAGCAAGAAACCATAAACCGATCCAACCGCTCAGCGATGCAATTTTCACCCGAGTGTCGATTGTTCGAAGTAAAGAGTCCATTACCGGGCTTGATATCAATAAGATTCAAAGAAGAAATATTGTCCTAAAAAATGAAAGCAGAAGCCTCCAACCTCATGGTACCACCCCGCTTCTCAACAATCTTAGTGATAGAATTGAAATCACCCCCGATAATCCACGACAAGTAAGGGTTCATACTTCGAACATACCGAATATCATACCACAAAAGCTGCTTGCCCTACAAATCCATAGGCACATAAATGTTAGAAAAAAGAGCCACTTCCCCAGATTCATAACAAGAGGTTGCCATAGAGATAGAGGACTTGAAGGAAACCCACCACAAGGGGAAAATCTTCCGGGGGTTCCATAAGCAAGCCACCCCACTCGAGGAACCCTGAGCACCAATACACTGGCAATCACCACTCATCCAAAGCTTGGGCGCAATACCCATCATGCCATCCATAGTAAGCTTGGTCTCCTGTAAAAAAAGAATATTAGGAGACTGACATCTAATCAAATTTTGAACAACTTTTTGTCTAGGGCCACTGTTCAGGCCCCTAACATTCCAGGATAGAACAATCATTTCAAAGGGCTTGAGAAATGAGAATCCAGAGTCTTAACTGACCCTGATTCCACCAAATTTTCCCCTATCATCTTAATCTTTTCCAAGTCCTTCTTCCTTCCCAGCTTAGATCCTTTCTCTACCCCTCCTTTCTTAAGATCTTTTTGTAAGATGCCTAAATGAGGAGACGACTTACTACTTTCCCCCCCCACCGACCCAGATCTCTACTCAGGGAGAGACATAGCCTCACTGTCTTTCACCACCACACTACCTGATTCTTTTTGAGCCTCCAACTTTAAGTCTGATCTCGACTGCCGGGTTTCAACCCCCTGAGTAACAAGGGAGGCCACGGGGCTAATTCCCCCTTGACCAAAACCATTCCCCTCCAGCTCAGCACCCTGAACCTCTAAACCCACCACCACCTGATGGTTTTCCTACTCCAGCTCCACTAGCTGCCCATGCTGCTCAAAACCCAAACTGCCCTAATCCAAATCAACCAAACCAGGATTCACTTCCTACTGGCTAAGACCCTCCAACACCTCAAATTTTTTCAGAGAATCCTCATCCTGCCGCTCCTTCAAAGACCTTTTATGCCCCTTATTCCTATTCTGAGCATTGACAGGAAGAAAGCCATCCTCCCTGGCACCTCCACTCAGAATAGGACCCTTACCCTTATCCAACCCTGAAGGAATCCTAAGAGGCTATGAAGAATTAGTCTCTAAAGGCTTGGCCCTTGGGCATCTACGCAATAAGTGGCCATACTCATGACACAACCGACATCTAAAGGGTAATGTCTCATAATCAAGCTGTTGAACCCATGAGAAAGAACCTGCGCACACTTCTAGAGAATCTGGCAAAGGTTTACTTAAATCAATTTCCACATAGAATCGAGCAAATGTCATTACCTTTTTGAACTGCGTCTGCTGCGACAAGCCAACAGGTTTATCAAGCATTGAGGCTAGTAAATGCAGAACATCTTCCCGCCAACATTCAACCGGTAGCCTCGACAGTCTAACCCAAACTGGAACCCGACTAGGAATCTCCTTGGCCGGATTGAATCCTGCATGCCATGGCTTGATAAACAAGCCCACCTGGTTGTAAAAATAAGGGCCTCCTTCAAAAACCTTGATCCTATCCGCCATGCAATCAAACGCGACCATGAAATAGTTATTAGCTAGGAGCCAAATCTCCATCTCTCCTACTGGCATCCAAGTCCTCCGGGCCCAGGTCTCCAAAAATTGCAATGAAATTTTCAAACCCAAAAATTTGTAGTACAACGAATGTCGTGAGTAGTACTCAATATCCTCAGCGAGCATCTCCATTGGGATCACAACATTTAGCCTCTCTTTACACCTTTCAAGGCAGCCGTTAATCTTTGGAACATGAAATCCTCCTGCCGAACCTACATCATTCTTCTCCAAATTCTGAGAAAATAAAATATTATCATGAAGACGAGACCCCGAAGGAAAGGGTTTCGAGCCAAGAGTGGAATGGAAGTCCAACTTAGGTCCTTCCCCCAAAGGCTCCCCAAACTCCATCGAGGAAAAAAGAAGCACCACCCAAACCCACACCCCTCAGCTGAAAGCACACCCCAGACCACCTACCGAAACACCACACCCAACCAGCTCCAGCACCCAGACAAAGCACCCCACCCCACACCAAACCCCACCTTCACCAAGCAAAAAATGCCACCCAACCCAACCCAAGCACACCCAATCCAGGAGAATGAAACCCCACAAGCCCCACCCATGACCAAATGCCTAGCCACATGCACCAAACGCCAGAGAAAGGAATGGAGGTCGGCCGAGGGCAAATAGAGACCCCCAGCCACCGAACGCCCCCCAAATCCACCTGCCAAAATGCATAGAAAAGATGCCCCCCCAACACGCAAACAACAGCCCTCCCCCCACAACGCAAAGCTAGAAAGAATTAGAGAAGAGCTAGGGCGCGGATGCCCTAG
>VDFB02165247.1:0-46780 GCA_007258455.2 Sequoia sempervirens | reverse complement strand
AGGGTTTTTCACTGGATAATAAAATTATTGGATGGCTGCGGTTTGGTGGATGTAGCCCAGAATTGGGTGAACCACGTTAAATCTCTGTGTTATAATTTATTCTGTGAATGTTTTAGTTTCTCTGTTTTTGTTTATTAAATCTGCATTTAATTGTTAGATCTGCCATCTCTAACCCTAACACATGTGCCATTTTCCAACTTTGAATACTGCCTGCTGATCTCTTGCAAAGTTGGCAGATCAAACGGTTTATCTCAGGCTAACTCGGTTTGACATCCAACAAAGCATCATTCACCTTCCTCATGACCAATAACATTAATCCATCTTGGAAAATAACTACCATGTCAGCAGGTCCTATGCACTTTGCAAACTGAATGGCTGGAGCTATGCATCACAATCTCGTTGACCTCGCGGCTTTTAACCAACCTTCATCTTCCTCCTACGAGCTAGCAGGGAACAATAGAGATTTACATTATCTTTTGATCTTGGTTGTCGATCTAAGACCACGGGTTATGAGCACAATAGTGGAGATTGGGCCCCACATTCCATATAGAACACACATCTGCCTTTTGCTGACCTCGCGCCAAATAATAGGGTGACACCTTAGGTCTGGGAGTTGGCGGGGTATGACCGAGATCTTCTCCCATATCTTCAAACCTGAAAAATCTATAGATTGCATAGTTAGTATTTAATGAAAGGCTTTGGCTAAGTCGTTGGAAACATGACCACTAGGGTTAATGGCTTAGGCTTACGTCATCGGATTAAAATTAAAACCCAACTTTGATTTTAATATTTTGTCTCCTCCGCAGGGTTTTACACTGATGGAGATTCAAAAATTTTCTCCTTGTTTGTCATTCATGCCCTGCCTTATGTCTCTAGTCTTTCATGGTGTTGAAAAATTCCTAAGGTTGGGGTTTTAGCTTTGCCTATATGTAAAACCCTTATGTTTACTTTACACTTGGGTTGGGATCTTTTTCGTTGTTACCTTTTTAAAGGGTTTTAAAATGACTTATGTCTTATTGGCTCATCTAGGCCAGGCCCCTTTGTTTTAATTTTATCTCCTCCACTGGGTTTTATTTTTCCCTAAGTCTTGGATAACCTCGTGCTTCATCATTTTTAAAACAACTTATGTTGTTGTTTGTCATCCGCCTAGTAATGCCCACTTCTCCTTTTAATGAATGTTTTATTTTTCAAGGGTTGATTTAGTGTTTCTGTTGAGCTATTTCCTATAGGTATCAATGGTGCCCACCATCCCGTGATCGAAAATTGAAGGATCACAAAATCACGGGCGGGTGCCATTTGTCCTATCTGGGGGATCAAATTTGCGCTATTGTTGACCAATTGCCATTTGATCTGAGCCATTCCCCCCATCCCGCGATGGTGCTTGGGTTGATTGTGAAATCATGGGCGGGCGCCATGTGTCTCATCTGATGAAGCCTAAAGAGTAAAGGAAACACTAGCCAACTTTAAATGTATTAAGGGACAGATTACTAAAGTGTTCTCGAGACACACATGTTCTAAATTGAAGCATATGTTATAATCTCACTGGAAAAACTGCTCGAAGGTTAACGACATGGCTGGTGACTGTGTTAAAGGAACGAGATCATTGATGCTCAGGATCAACGGTTTCCTGCCATCATGCGATCAGAAGTTTCAGGATTACGATATTGTGGGAAACCACCACATGGACTTCTTTCATAGTTTATGGTAAGGTGGGCCCTCTATCACCGTGTTAGCAATTCTGTTAGCTTTTTTTGAAGGTGGTTGTCGATGATTTGATCAAGCTAAAGAATCGACAACTCGAATTTAAATCTGCATCAAATATGGTTAGAGTCGTTCATGCAGCATGAAATTGAGCTTTAATGGTGGATGAGACACTTGCTAGTGTGATTTGATCGACAATAAAATCAATTTTCCTACTTGGTCTATATCACAAAGCATTCAACTATTTCGCAAAGCAGTTTTAGAGCCAAAGGTAGAATTGCGAGTTTCTGTAGCCAGAATTTGGGAGTTTTGCGAACAAAGCTGTGAGTTTATTTTTTGTGCCTCCCAGTCATTTTGCATTTGAATTTGGGAAAGGATTAGCTGGATGTGTTGTGAGCTTGTTGATGAATGTGTTAGGGCTATAGTTTAATTATAGTTGTGAGAAATTGTAGTGTTTTGTCCTATAATTTTCTATCTCTGGTTAGTCCTAGCTATCTGAATTATAACGTTGTAAAGAAGCCCTAGTTTGTGTGAGATGGCACCACCCAAGCAACATTCTGGCTAGACTGAATATTTGAAACGAAACCTGTATGATGATTTCCTAGATCAATTGCCCTTGTCAACGAATGATAGGAGGAAGGGACTGGTCCTAATGCGAGGGAAAATCCTGGGGGAAGGGTTAGTGTATAATTGCTCCAACATTTTTGATGCGAGGGTTCCCCTCACTGGATTGGAATTGTTCAAATTGTGGTACGGACAGAGGAATTTGCCTCACCCTTTTTCGAATGGATCGATGTATGATATGGGGAAGCTGGTGGTACCAAATGTATTCCCTGATGTAGACCTGCTTAGGGAAGTGGCTGTAAGATATGACCCTATTACACGGATAATCAGGGACAATGATGGAAAGGTTCTATTGAGCATTAACAAAGAAGAGGTCCAACATATTTTTGACTTGAGTGAACCGAGCGAAGATTTGGTTCCTATCAACCTTGAGGAAATGAAGCAGGAGTATGCAAAGCTGAAATCTATTTTTAGAGCAAGGTTGCTTCCACCTCATCTGGCTAGGGAAGGAGGTTCAAAATTTCATATCAGCCCTAGTGACTAGGAACCTTTCAAATTAAATTGTTTTGAAAACCATTTCTTGACCACTTTCTATTCATTATGTTAGATTTTGGGTTTCAGTCCTGGTACGGTAATACCCATTGCTTATATGTTCATGGGGGTGCAAATACAACACCCTAACTTCTTTGTGACCTATGACTTCGCTTCTTTCTTGGCTGAGAGGATGCATGAAGGGTTGTGAAAGCTGCAAAACAATGATACTGATACTCAATTCTTTTGGTATTCTATGCTAATGCATATTTTTTTATTTAAGAATGTTGAATTTTTCTCTGAGAGGATGAAATTAAGGCAATCAGTTGATGGAGAAAGATTGCCAATATAGATATGGGCTGCAGATTTATCTTGTAATAAGGAAAGCACTAGTTATGTGCAATTTGATAATTGTTTTGCTTCCAGATTAAGGGCTAGATTAATGGTGAATATACCTAGGATCACTGAGGAATTACATGACTTCCTCAACCCAAAGGAGAGGAATCCAAAATTGAAGGTTTACCATAACTGGGGTGACATTATCCCATACCCAGTCAACACTGTCTTGAGAGTATATGGTTTTCAGGGAGCCCCTCATATACTGCCATACAATGTGCCACCAAGAGTGGGATTTGCAGAAGTTATGTGGAAGATATGTTGTATTCATGAGGACAACCTCACTGGAAGGGGTAAGGGAACATTTTTCCCAGATTATATAGTGGTGTTTGATTTTATATTTTCAAAGGGAGGTTGAATGCATTTTGATAATTTCTTTGATGATTACCATTTGAGGTGTGGACCAAAGTGGTAGTATGATCCTGAGGGTTTCTTTTCTCTTTTCAGACAAAGAATAAAAGCTGGAAATTTTGTGCATGAGTTCAATTTCCCTGAAGACTTGATTAGAAATAGATTTGATTTGAATAGACAGGAGTTGAACAAGGAGAAATGGATAGCTTATGGTAAGCTACTAGATGTTGTGCACAAAATGGATCTAAAATATGATCCACTATTGGAGTTCAGTCCCCACCATAAGAAAATTGATTTTCTAATGGGAAACTTCAAGGAAATTATGGGCACATTGAGGACAAAAAAGGTAAATTTAGAATTGAGTTTGGGTGTACAAGAGAAAGGTGTCAGACCAATTGAAACAAGGCTAGAATACAAGCCTACGGAAAGGTGGCCCATTTACAGGAGGAAAAAGGATATTAGTAGTGATGAAGAAGAAGTGGACAGAAAAGGAAAGTAGATTATGAAAGTGCCTCCACAACCAAGTCCAAATTTAAGTGCCTGGGGCAATCAAAATTATTGATTTAGAATCATCACCGAAAGACAATCCCTCATCACCACCATCTGAACCAAGCCCTAAGAGGCAAAGAATTGGTCAACCACAGGAGGATCTGATGGATGAGATTATTGTTACTGATCAAGACATGCAAGCTGGTATGCCTTCCCCTCCTAGGCTAGTTGAATTAGTTTTATCTAATTTAGATATGAAAGGTAAAAGTGTACAAGATGAAAGAATGGAGGCATGCAAGGAGTTTCTGGATGACAATACATTTGTAAAAACTCTTGTATTCTTGCAATTGGTATGGAGGATGAAGTTTGAAGAGTATCAAGATAAATATAGGCATAGAAGAGAACTAAGGCCTGACAGGTCAGACCAGGAGAATGATGAGGAGGTAAAAGCTGAATTAATAGAAGAATTCAAGAACATCACTCCTAAAGAAGGAAAAAAACTGATGAGTCAGGCTGGTATATTAATTTTGCCTGAATGGGACATTATAGATGTAGTAGCCTTTAATGCTATTATGAAGACTAAGAATCCCTTTCAAGACTCTGAAGAAGAGGTCAAGGAAGCATTGCAAAACTCTGCTTTCAGTGAGGAATATGAAACTTTGGCAATTTGAGCATTGGCCCCACAAGGGAAAAAACTAGATATTTTTGACATTAATCTAAATTTCAAGGGATGATTGATAATAAAGAGAGCTTCAGAGACCTCAACCACTAAGGCCACTAATTTGACTGTGAATGTGGCCAAATTGGCCCAAAAGACTGTTGAAAGGGAGGAAGCTGAAAGGAAGAGCTTAATGGAAAAATATAACCTTTTGATTGAGGAGTACAACAAGATGTAGTAGAAAAATGTTGAGTTGCAAACTGAAGTGGAGAGGTTTAGGTATAAGTAGATTGTGGAGACATCAAGTGCTCCAAGAACCAGTACATTACCTTCCACAGTAGGGTTAGTGCCTCCTGCTTCTCCAATTATTTCCACACCAGGATCTCCTAGTCAAAATCTTATCCTCACCCTTTCTTTAGAGGAAGTTGAAGAAGAAACATAGTGCTCTGTTGATCCTATAAAGAAGCAGCTCTTACAAAAAATTGATGAATTGCAGGCATCATTAAAGAAAAATGAGGAGGGATCTCTCTTAAATAAAAAGGAAATTGTTACTATTGTTTTGAGGCATTTAAGTGAAAAGGTTGATAGTAAATTACTATATGTACATTCTTTATATTCTTTGTTGTTAGAAGCAATAAAGAATATTGATAAGGATCAAGAAATAGTGATACCAATAATTGAAATTGGATCCCTAGGGCCAGTGATCTAGATATCATGTATAAGGCCTCAAGGTTTGATATAAATAATAGGCCCCAATCATTAAATCCTACTCATGTGTTAGTAAAATCATTGCAAGGTTTTTAGACCTTACCAAATGACTTGAGTAGGAAGATTAGGGAGTTGGTGAAGAATTTCAATGATTGGGGTAACACATTGTTACTTGATATAATTGATGAGTAGAGGAAAATCAAGTCATTTCAACAATGGCAAGATCAAACAAGTGAGGCCATCAATGATCAAATAAATTCAATTTGTGATGACTCAGACTATTATTTTTTGGTGAGCTATATGGACAAAATCATTAGTACCAACTCATTTTTGGAATCTTTTGAAAGGGATGTGAATCAGGTAGCGGTAAAATACACACCTTATAATACCAAGGAGGATGAGGTAATTAATTTTGACTGGCCGACTGATGATGAGTACCAGAATTGGGTAACTAAATATTGACTGAGGAGGATTAAAATGAGTGAACTACTAACAAGTGGAAAATCAGATGCGGTTGGAATGGTTCCAGTTTTATGTTGACGACTTTCTCGCTGCGGTTTTCTTGTGGTTTTTTGCATCAACGTTCCTCGGTGATATGATGAACAAGAATATTTTTCAAAGGTGGTGGTTGTTGTAACAAATTTTGGAATATCACTAGGTGCTCCAATTGACTAGTGCAGGTGTACTTTTGGCCGGTGCTTGTTTGCTCCTTCATTTTCTAAGAAGGATTTCAAGGCCAAAAAGCGGGTTAGCAAGTTAGATAATTTTGGTTGAGTCTAGGTGAAGTTGTAGAGTGAATTGTAAAGTCGATGGTTTTTAGAAATGCAATTTAGGTTTTGGCCATTTATATAGGTTTGAGTTCATGGGGATTTATGTTGTCTAACTAGCATTTGAGTTGAAATGAAAATTTGAGCTCATGTCTCTCCATTGTACATGCATATCTGAACTTTGAATGAAATAAATAAGGGTTGTTTTATCCACTATTGTGGTGTGTATGATTCTTATTTTATCTTTAATTCAAGGAATTAATTAAAATGCTTGAATGTGATTGTAGGTGGATATGTGTTGTATAAGGATTTGATAAGTAGTCCTGGGTTAGAATGCATACTGATGAAATTGTAATGCAATATTGTTAGGGATCTTATATGTGATGTATTAAATCTATTATAAACCTCTAGATGCTTATGAATTTGACTCCTGTAATGGATATATGGCACTGATCTAAGTTGTAATTATTAGTGTAGTTCAACATTTGTTTGTCTTTTCCTAGAGCTTGCTACAAATTGCAAATCATTGACTATCTTATACAATGGATTTTATTTAGTTATCTCACGCTCCAGATAGTTGATATTGTCTATGAACAACCAATTCTAATTGATATTATCTTATCATGTTGAGCTATTAAGTGAGATCATCTGCTATTGTTAATGTTGTTTATAATAATGGTACAGAGGTTGTAAACACATTAAGGGATCACCCTCCCGGGTCTTGCAAAGCCTAAAGTGTAGGAGGCTTTTAAACTCCTTGTCAGTTGGTCCAGGTCGTTCGAGCTACCTTCGATTGGAATTGGAAATTCCATAGGTAGATTAGAAGACAAACCTAGTTACATTGTAAAAAGAACCAACATACATGTCAACAACTAAACTACCACCTCTTCAACTGACTTTTTAATCTTTTATGATCACATGAAACATAAAACACACTAATTTCAAGGTTGTTAACATCACTATTGAAATGTTTTAATATTTTGACCTTTCAAACATTAAAAAGTACATCATTAAATTAATTATGTAATGGCATAAAAATTTAAAACATCATGAATTAATTATGTAACCACATAAATCAAATATAATTCTATCAAGAAATTAATATCAAATAGATAATATAATCACATAACTTATCCATTTCAGTGTCATTGATCTTCTTCTACATCCAACTCTTTGTCTGTATCATATAATCTAGATTCAACATTGTAAGGATTGGTCATATCATCATTGTCGTCATCGATATCAGTTTCGATAATGTCATCATCCACATGGATATCATCTTCATGAACATTAACTCCTACATCATCATGATCTAGTTCCTCCTCTTCAACATCTTCGTTAGGGACATTATTAACTAACTGTTGATCCTGATCATCATCTACATCATCTTCTAGTTCTTCAGTATATTCTTCTTCCACCACATTATACTTTACTGGCCTTCCTCTTGGATCATGTCTAACAACAAATGACCAACCTGGTTTACCTGGAACCTCTGAGTATAATACCTACTCACATTGGCTTGGAAGAACATAGGGCTCATTTCCAACTCGCTTGATCAACCTTGTATTAACCATGGTAAATCCATTATCATGTTCAATAAAAATTCTCTTAGGATCATTTTCATTCAATCGTAGCCTATACCATAGGACGACGAACATAATTAATCTGAAGGACTTAAGTCCTTTATAAAATTATATCATCAAAATCCCATAGTGCTATATTGTTTAGGATTTAGGATGTATCGCTTCTAAGATGAAACATTAGTCTCCTTGAAGGCTGCGGTTATACGAGAATCCACAAGTTTTACTTCATGTCATCAACATTTTGATTCAAAATTCGACTCATTTTGCACCACATAGCTATGGTGTTTCACAATACTCATCCAAACATGTAGAAATTATTGCAATATCATTGGTTGATAAACATATTTAAATTGTAGGTGTATCCCTAAAAAACAATATCAACAAATATATACATCAATATACTTGAAAATAATTAAATAATATAGGTGATTAATATATTTATACGTACCTGTTTATCTCTTAAACTATATGCTAAGTCAATTTCCCATTTTGCAACATTAGAATCTCCATTATGATGAGCTTCTTTAACCAACGAAGCCACACCTTCCCATGTTAATGTGCGACTAGATTGTTGACATTGTTCAATCCATACCATCATCCAATCAAGATTGTTGGTGACGTATAAATGTAGTGCATCCCACTCTTGACCAACTGTATCAAAAAAATTGAAATTCACAAGTGACATATAATTAGTTAAATACCACAGCATACGACCTTAATTTATAATTGATGTATATTGAAGATTAAAAATTAAATAAGTACAATATACATAAAAACCATATGTAAAATGTATTCCAATTAATCTCCATGACCATCTTATAATTACCTCTCACTTTCCTCAATCTACCTTTCCTCATCAGGTACTCCCCTTCGAATTTGTTAATGGAGTTGGGATCCCAAATACGATCTACATAGATCTTTGCTACAAACTTAGCAAGATATTCACTAATGTACACCATATATCCCTCCACCATAGAACCCTCAGGATGTGCTATTTGTCTAACCAAAGCCTTCAAAAATTTTAAGTGCCTCTCAACCATCCACATTGACCTTGTGGTAATAGGTCCACACACAATTCGAGCTCTCTCAACAGTGTATGAGGGTAGTGTTCATTGAAATTTTTGAAGGTGGGCTACTGTATTTCACACATTAGACGAGGAATATTTCTCTTCCAATAATTTATATCTTCTTTACGGATTTCTTTAGATGACAACCATCTACAAGTGAGTCAAAGCACAAATATATTAACGAGATTTAACAAAAATATATAGTATATTACATAACAAGTAAAACAAATGGCAATTATATGATGTATACAATGAATTGAACAAATCTAGCTACTTACCTCATATATTTTCTAATATCATATATAACTTGCTTGACATTGTTGTCAAAGTTGTTTGGGAGAGATAGAGGTAGAACGTACTGCAACAATTATAAAATGATCTTTTCATTATTTTTCCAAAAGTAGTAAACACAATACACTGAAAAGTACTTGCATTATACAAGTGTATATAATATACCAGAATAATTACCTTAATGAAGGTATGCCAATCATGCATTTTCATCCCTGACCCAAATTCACCTTTCTTTGTTATTATATTGTTTATGTTCGCAGCAAATCCTATGGGAACTCAAATTTTTCGTATGAATTCTTTTATAGCATTGCTTTGCTACTCTGTTAATAACCAATTAAGGGCACTTATATTAATTTGGTCTCCATCGCTATTTAATTGAATGACATTTTTCATTGCATGATTGGCTTCCTGAATGTCACTACAATTTTTGACAATTTTTTCTTTGTCATGCCTTCCATCCAATATTTTCCATAACATTTCTGTTACATTCTTTTGATATGCATTGTATCAAACAAATGCACAATTTGTAGCTGCTCATAGTAGGACAACCTAGTAAATAGATCTCAGCTCTCCAAATGGATTGACATCGTTCGCTCCCAATGAAAGTCTAAGATTACAATGTTCTTCTTTAAAGTATGGCCATTTTTCCTCCATGTCCCTAAATGCAGAACCATCCACAGGAATTCGAAGAATGTCATCTCCACTTCTATTCCATGCATGGTAATCCTTAAATTGCGCTAAGCTTTTGCACCTAAATAATCATTGCATACGTGGAATAATGGGAATATAACGAAGAACCTTGCGAGACACCTTTTTTGTTAGTTGATATGTTCGATATCTACTGATATGACATTCCAGGAATTCTGTTGCAAATTCCTGTTGTTTATGATATATAATATGATCATTGGGACATGCATCTATTACTTGATACTCCATTCGGATATCTTTCATAATGGCACATAAATCTCGATATGAGCGAGGTAAAATATTTGATGGTGGTAACAAAAATTCACCAATCAATCTACAATAAAAAATAATTTGTTCATATAAAGAATATTAATGGTACATATTTCATCCTTTATTTACTAGTGATGAACTAACAACAATTAAAATAGATGAAAAAAGATGACATATATGACATACCTCAACATTCGTGAGATTACTATGTTTGATAAACCATTCATAACCTTCAAGTTCAACAACAATAATACAACAGAGAGAAGAGTTGTTTGGGAGCCATCATAAAGGGGCTTGTATGCCTTCTCAAGTATAGGTAAATCATGAACATCATCAAAGTCATCTTGATCATCATGATCAGCTCTGCCACTAAATGTGTCATGGATCAATGTATTCGTACCATCATCTTCAACTGTGTTTTCTGGTGCATGATCATCTTCTTCCATAGGATCATTAACTACATCTTCAATATTCCACAACTCTATTTTTGTCAGCTTGCAAAACCACATTCTAGAACGTGATAATCCCACATCATCGCCACAAGGTTATACCTTTATAATAATGATAAACACAAATAAACCATGATCATGATCAAGTAATTATATATATATATATATTTATATAAAATGTTAAAACAATATAAACATTTACAAATTCAATCAATATAAACACATATAATGAACAACTTACCAATGGACGATAATCATGCCCCTTCAATGTGACCATGTTGCCTACAATGTTTCTCAACTGTTGTGATTAAAAGTCATCTCGTCTTTAAGCCCTTGCAATTATTGCAAGGACAATAACATTTCCCATCACCCTTTATTTTCAATCTAGCCCACAATCTATCAAGTGTCTCTTCATTTTGTTCTGGACTAATATTATCTGACATGATTTTTCTTTACCAAGCTTGACTATTTAGATCTTCAAAAAATATCAAACTCACACTCCAATAATTTGTATTCATAGATAGGTAACATAATCTAATAATTCTGATATTTTACACCAAAAAAATTTGGCATGCAACCACCCCTGCAAAAGAGAAGATAGTCTGAAGTTAATGACCCCAAAAAACACTTTAAAATGCTAATTTCAAAACTTATTAAATTCTGATTTTATTATGATTTCCAGCCATTAAGACTCCTAAAATCATAATATTGAACTTGATCATGAAGCTTCCTATAGCGATGGAGGTAGTGAGCTAGTAAGAGCAAGTGACCCATTCCTAAGGAGCAACAAGTTAGAATCATCATTGCTAATGTCAATACAGATTTATCCTTTTAGTTAAAGATGTAATGTGTCACTTCTTATGATGAGCTTATCCTAGGGCCCTCAACACATTAGAGGGCTAATAAAAACAAGAAGCATTGGTGAAGACCATGATTAGGGAATTTTGAAGCCCTGAGCCTCGAGTAGGAAACATAAAAAATAACTATAAGCGGATTAGTGAGGTTTACCATCTGAAGCTTGAGACATTGTAGGTAATATAAAAAATCTTGCAATCTAAAGTTTGTAATAACAAGCACACTATGTAGCTTAGTGACATTTGTAAATGCAATCTATGGTAAGAAGAATGACAGTCACTTGAGATGTGACAGTCAAAAACAGGCTAAGCAGTGACAAGATAATAAAGCTCAAACCTTGCATAGTAAAGTGGAGATTTTAACAGTGAGTTTCCTTAACCCCTTGCTGACCTTAAGGGTTTTTCAAATGCTTTTGGTAGTGTTAGACAAGGAAAATGCAATTAGGGAATGACTATCCAAATGAAGTAACAGTGGTAATCATAGGTTCAATGTTTCTTCTTAGCCATTAATGTATAATGGAAGTAGTGGATTGCATGTTTGAGCAGTGTTTTGAGACTCATCAAAGATGGGAGAATAGTGAATAATACCTTGTGGACTGTGAAGTAGTGTCAATAAGGTTGAAGGATCTTAAGAACTACAATACCATGAAACAATGAGTCCCCTGTAGTAAGTAGGTAGTCTATAGGGCATAGTTTGATTTTATAGAAGGATTCTCATGAAAGGAATCTTCAAGTGATTGTGAGTGAGTTGTTTGAGATTGCAGCTGAGGGTGCAATACCCAAGTTAGCAAAACAGTAAATGTGCAATAAAATCAAATCGTACACAACAAACAATTCACAATCTTATCTTGCATAATGCCTTGAGTTTGAAGACAAAAATCTCATTGTATCTTCGTGATGAAAGTGGTGACCTTAATGGTAAATCACTGGCAACCATGATTTTAAAACATGCTATTGTGCTTGTGGAGGCAACATTTTAAGCAAGGCAGTGAGTGGTGGTTTGGAACAATGGCAGGTATGAAGGACTTGCTTTATATGCATACATTGCAGTCTAGCTTAAGACACCGTTCTTAGAAGAGATTGAAGGTGGATTATGGAACTCAAGGGTTACCATGAAAAGGATTAAAGCAAAGAATGAGATCTATTTAGAAGCCACGGTCATGAAGATATTAAAGATGTCACATGCAAAACCCTAGTAGCTGGAGTAATGAACACAATGCCAAAGAAGATAGTGTGCTGGGGTAGATTTAGGAGATCTCCACATTATCTAATTATAGGGAAATACATCATTTATTTATTTTTTAATTAAAAGAAATCATTCTAAACCCTATATAGGATACATTGATAATTCAAAAGCCTCTAAAGGAATTTGAGATTATGCAAATATATGTCAAGTAATATTCATAAGGTTTAGAAAATCTTGATCACTCTCTAGAATAGCCCATTAAACATGGGTTGTGCTTGAATGCACTACATAATTGATATAACACAACCACTCTGCATATCAACCCGAGTTATAGGCTCTTTATTGCAGCAAGAGGTAATCACTCTTCGATCATGCTATAATTACATCCTAACACCATTTAAACTTGAGACAACCTGAATGCACCCAATGATGATTGACACCTACATTATACAACCTGAATTAACTACATTATATGAGTTCCTCCATTTCTATCACAACATAGCCACATTAAACTTGGGTTACACATGAATGCATCTTGTATTTGTTATAGCACAACTGTGCCACATGACCAATAGAGTTATGGATCACATAATTACAGTCATAAGAATATGTTCCTTGGTTGTGATCTTATGGCGATTCCATACAACAAAATATGGACATAAAATTCTCAAAACCCTAAACCTTTAAAAATGAAATATAATGAGATGTTGCTTTAAAATATGATTTTCAAACCTGAAACTACAAATCTGACTTCACAATTGAATTCTGCAAAAAGACAATGGCTACCCTCAACCTGGTGATATCTTCTTGAATTTTTTGATTTTTCCCTAGAAAATCATCCTTAGTTCTCCACAAACTGTCTGAAGTAGAGCAAAACACTATCATAATAAATCAGGCACAAACTCACTTTTCTTTATGTTGGCCACAATTTGATTTTTTTCTATTTTTCATGTTTGTCAAAAATTCGACGAAAATGGTAGCCGACATTTTGACGAACCCCAGGTTCGTCAAAATTTCAATGAACATCAGGGATAAACTTTTAAAAAATTGAAAATTACACATCAAATTTTACAAGCACCCGATGATACATCAAATTATACATATTTCGTTAGACAGTTTCGTCGGATTTTGCAGTCAAATGAGTTAGTGTTAGATGGCAGAATTTTTTAAGTCTCTTCACTATTACAAAAGATTTCTTTTCGATGAAATTATAATTCGTCTCATATTCCTTCATGGTCCAGGAGTAGAATGCCACTGGATGTTCTCCTTTTCCTTCATTATCCTTTTGAGTTGAGATAGTAGCAATACTGGACTTGCTATTGAATGCATACATTAAAAAATCCTTAGATATGTCTAGATTAACCAATAACAGAGCTGCTAAAATAACATCCTTAATTTTTTCAAATGCTTCTCGGGCTTCCTTTGTCCACTTGAATGCTTGATCTTTTTTAAGAATCAGGGCGATTAGCTTAATTATTCCTACAAAGTCGGAAATAATCTTACTAACAAAATTTACCTTGCCCAGGAAGGACTGAACACCTTTCTTGTTAACCAGAAGGGGAAGTTTCTTGATGGCTTATACTCGCTCGGGGTCGACTGAAACTCCTTCTTTGGACACCACGTTTCCTAGTAGCTTTCCTTGTGGCACTCCAAATACACATTTTTCTAGATTCAGGGAAACCCCGAAATCCTGGTATTTCTGAAAAACCATTTCTAAGTGATCAAAATGATCATCCTTAGACTTAGAAAAAACAGTAAGATCATCCAAATAAATTAGGATAATCTTATTGATCAGCTCTCTAAAAGTGATGTCCATTGCCTGCGGAATGTTGCCCCTGCATTGGATAAACCAAAAGAAATTTTAGCATATGCAAATGTTCCCCATTTTGTAGTGAATATGGTCTTGTGCCGATCCTCCTCTTTAACTCAGATTTGATTATAACTGGAAAATCCATCAAGCAAGCAAAACATTTTCGATCCTGCTACTGTTTGTAGGATTGTCTCCATAGAAGCTAGTGGATAGTGATCTTTCAGGGATGCTCTATTCAGGTCTCGGAAGTCCACACATAAGTGGATATCTCCATTCTTCTTTCAGACTGGGACTAGATTGGATACCCACATGCTATGCTTGATAGAGAAGACAATCCGCGACTTGATTAACTTTGTTAGCTCTTGTACCATTAGTGCTTCAATTTTAGGGTTTATTGGCCTCTACTTTTGTCAGATTGGTTTTGCACCCTCTGTCAGCTTGATGGTGTGCTGGATGATGTCGGGATTGTATCCCTTTAGGTCATCATAAGAACAGGCCACTACCCCTTATTATTTCTCATAGAATTTGATGATCCTTTCTCTATCATAGTGCGGGACGGGTATGTGTAGGATCATCATGGAAAAAATAGGCCCTTAAGTGGCAAAAAATTCAGAAAAATCGGTGTTAGGAAACTTGATGTAAAAATTTGAATAAGTTATCTATATTATTTCAAAAATATGTAAGAATAGAATTTGTAGAAAGTGAATGTGGACACTAAACTACTAGGTTTATTTAAAAATAAATAAAAATCTATTTGGTGAAAATTTGAAATTTCAATGCGTGATACTTAAATTTTAGGGAAAAAATAAGAAGTAGGGGTATGCAATCGACCCCTAACCATAATAAAATTATAATATTTTTTATAATATTTTATATGTAAGTAAGAGGACTCATATCAGGATGTGATGCATATTTTTTGTAATTTTTTCCAAGTAAATAATTAATTATGATTTTTTTATTACAACTTTTAAAAAATATAAAAACTCGTATGTCTAACCACCTTAACTTGGTCAAAACTTCATAAAATTTAATTTTTCTTTTTTAATCCTATAGTATGTGAAGCATAGAATGTGACGCATGTTTTGGATTCAAAAAATGTGATACCATTTGAAATTTATAGATGTTTTTCAATCAGCCTATCGATTAAGACTTTAGTCGTAATTCTAATAGAAAATAAATAATAATTATTTATTAAATTCAAATTAAAGCATAATTTATATTGGTGGAAAGCTGAGAATCTCCTCTAAAAACCCTTTTCATTTCATCAATTTTGGATAAAAATAAAGTCGTCAGCCACATACCCTACAAATACCCATAATATTGCCACTTTTTGGCCCCTCGTGATCTTGCACATACCCGAACATCTTTCCCGACTCAAAGGTTTCTGCCATCTGAGACCCGAAGGTCTATGTAGTTTCTTTTTTCTGCCACAAACTTTCATTTATCATTTTTTGCATCATCACAATCAAAACGGTTTTCGAGATTAACCAATCCTTTCAGAAGCTTGTTGGATTTAACCTGCATGATTTGTCCTTCATAAGCCTTTGCAATCTTTGGTTGGAGCTAATCAGTGAATTCCCCTGATTGTTGGATGAATGAAGCAATCTGTTCATTGCTTTCAAACACCTATCAACTTTGATCATTATCAGGAACCCCCAGTCAGACTATTACTTGTACAAAGTGTTTGTTGTGAATGAGGTCAGAGGTAGGGTCAAATTGGGATCCGATTGATGCCATGTGGTCTACATCGCCATTTTGGTCTCGGGAAATAGTCTAAATGTTGAAGGCTTTGAAACCCTCAACTAGGTCCTAGATTCGATGTCGATAGGATCTCATGCAGACATTCCTTGCCATAGAAATTTCCAAGACTTGGTTGACCACCAGTTCAGAATCTTCGAACACCATTAATTGCTTAATTCCCATTCGCTCCACGAGGCTTAAACCTTGAACTAATCCTTCATATTCAGCCTCATTGTTCGAACAAGTGAATTGGAAGCAAAAATGCCTTAGTATCTTTTCGTTTTATGGGGATATCAAACATATCCCTACTCTAGTGCCTACTTTGCATCGTTCCCCGTCAAAGTACAACATCCACAGCTCAGGTGCTTGGCCACCTTCGAATTCTCTGGAAACCTTCGGGAGCACTTGGTCTTCATCATAGATTACATAGGTGCCCAATCCTGTAGCATGGTAATTTCCAAAAGGGTCGTTGTCCATGTGTTCACTTAACAAAGCATCCTCCTGATCATTTCAGTCTTTGGTCGCCTTTTCCTCCTCTAGTAATTCAACACCATACATTTCTTGCTTAGTGATAGAGGTATGCGCGGCTTCAAAATTTATCATGGCTTCATCCGCTACATGTTCAGAATGTAATGCTTCTGACTCTATTTTCATTTTTTCGTCATACTTAGTTCTAAGAATCAAATGTGACCAATCCAGGGACAAGTATCTGCCCACCTTTGAAGTAAATTCTTGGGACAGACAAAGGCCGAACATGGGAGGAACATCTATGATCACAGTGTCTTGTGGTACAATGATACTAGGGCAAACAAATAGAGTTACTCCCCTTTTCATGGGTTCATAGCTGAGTCATAAAGCTTCAACTATTTGTTTAGGCATAAATGTGGTACTAGCACCAGAATCAATTATAGAATTGTGCAGTAACTTCTTCCCTATAATGAGAGTTAAGAAGGGTTGAGGCTTTAAATTTTCTCTAACTTCGACAGGGGATTATTTTGTGTTGTTCATAAGGACTTTAGTAGGAGATAGTTGATTAACAGCTTTTGCATTGGCTAACTGCTTCGTTGGTGCTGCACTAATCTCTACTTGAAGCACCTTCTGTAATAGCATCTTTTGCTCTGGGATAGCTAGAATGTCCCATAGAGACACATTAGCATATGATTTCTTCAATTGTTCCACCACATTGAAAGGTGAAAAACTTGGAGGTTTCTGCTCCTCTACTCTTGTTATGATAATTTCCTTCCACGGCTGATGTTGCGGCGACGTAGTAGAAGTGCTAGGTATATGATCGAAAGAGCCTTTAGGTTGCAGGTTGGCTAGTTGTGGAGCAACTAATTCTCCAGTAAATCTCCTCTTTGACCGAGTGTTATAGTCGGATTGCACTTGCGATGTTTCGAATATGAACATATCATTAGTAAACACCGTTTCTTCTTCTTCCATCCATGAGAAGAGCATCTGATTAGGAGTGATGTCGGATTCTTGTTCTAGAGACATCCCTTGCATTTGCGCAGTAAGAACCAAACTCTCCATTTTTGGTGAGGCATATACATAATCTCTGTGGTTTGGCGTCGTACCTTGGCTGTGTTGCTCCACCACCTTTTGTTGTAATTTTCCACGCAGACAATTATGAGGCATATGTGCATCATTACAAGGGAAGTACCATAGATTGATGTCATCGATGAGGTTATTTTGTCCCACAGTCAATTTCCTACTCAAGCTTGGTAAAATGCTCGTCAACAGAGCAGGCACTGACACCATTTGGTTGGCTATCAGAGCTGGTGGATTAGTGCAGAAACCACCTTAGTACTAATTCTACTAGTATGAGGACCGTCTGCCTTGATAGTTTTGATAGGCAGGCTTCAAAGGCATTGATTGGTTCTGCTTGAGGGTGGTTATATCATTTTCCATATTTTGCAACATTTCTTTAAGATCGCTCATTTTATCCTTGGAAGAATTGGATGTAGAGGTGACATTTTGTAGTGCTGCCGCATATGTATACATTGACTGGGGAGTTGTAGGTGCACTAGTTGATGCAACTTTGTGTGGGCATCAATATTTCAAGAAATATCGACATGATGGGCCGAGGAGGCAACTTTCCGCAATCTATCAAATGATTCTTGACTTTCACAATGACATTGTAAGCATCTGGTAGAGTAGCTCCTCTCAAAGACTTGATCATCATAGAAATATTAGGGTTGATGGAGTCGGGCATATAGCAACAGGGATCCTTTGCCAATTTGTGTGGAATTGGGCATTGAAGTATTTCATAGCCTCTTGGGGAGCTCATTTTATGATAGATAGTTGATGGTACAGTGAGGAGCGATCTCTGTCATTTAAAAATCTCTCATAAAATGGATCTCCGAGCTTGTCCCAAGTGTGGATAGTGCTAGGTGGTAGTGTTTGGTACCAATCCAACACCTTTCCTTTGAAAGATGTGGCGACGAGCCTTAGAGCTACATTCTGTATAGTGATCTCGTGCACCAGACACATGTCCACCACATCTTGCAGATGTTTTGCGAGTGTTTTTGAGCCATCTCTGGTAAACTTGGGTATAGCTTTCATAATTGAGACCAGGATAGCACCCCAAACAACAAGTGCTACTGTTGGTGGTTGACAACATGGTTAGAGGAACAGGTGGCAGGAGCGGAATAGTTACTAACTGATTTGCGCCCTACATTGTTCCTAGTGGCAGTACTAGTAAACTGGGTTGTTTGCAGTTTGGGATCTAGTCATAGGTCGATGGATCATACACCCTTCAAAAGTGAAAATTCATTTAAGCTTTGTCCCATAGGGCGTGCTAGAAAAAGAACAAATTGTTGATGCCAAAATATGACAAGGTAATAGTGTCTTATGGGAAACTTAGTTTATGGGGGACCTATTGCGCTAAACTGAGTGACCTCTGAGTTTTTAGAGAAGTCGACTTCTTCTATAATGGAGTTTTGCAAAAGGAAAAGGAAACAGATATAATAAAATAAAGTCCAGCCTAAGGCGATGCACCGAGACTTAATGATAGGCACGATAAATCATAGATCTAAGGGCCTGATTGGTATTTGTAGTGTTCCAAAAAGGTAGAAACTAAAGATTAAATTATAGATAATCCATTCATTGACATAAAATAACATTGCATACATTCCTACTGCCAAGAAGAGTCATTAGACATGATCTAGATCAACATACTTGCATTCAATATATATAGAAGTTCTCAAATGAAATATCTAGACAATAGCAACACAGTTTAAAGTTTAATCAAATAGCATGAAAGAACATAAAGACCGAACAATTGGTACAATCTGAAAGTCTTTTGCAACAAAAATAAAATAGTAATAAAGGTCTGGTGTCTTTTCCTAAAATCAGTGTTCTTTCAAAATCTGGACCCCTTCTCTTAATACGGAGAGAAGTATATATAGCAGAAAAATCCCACTGCCTCAGAGAGCAGTAATAGAAAATATTTGATGATCTCCAACAATGATGTAGAATTGAGTATATTCCCCAAGCCATTGCAAAATAAAAGATTCAAAACCAAGCATCTGGTCCTTCCAAGCTCAGTTGCATCCCCTGCAAATGATGGCGGTGGTCCCGGTAAGGTCAAACAGACAAGTGTCATCATCCTATGAAGTAATTATGACATGCGACAACTAGTTGCAAAATTTGGTTTGCTTGATTCATCTCTCGAATACGAAACCTACCAAAGAGACACGTGGCAGCATAGTGTTGCCCGTGTGAACCTTTAACTTTCGTTGTTGAAGACTTGTGCCAAGGTGACACATGTCGAGTGGGCAGAGCTCTATCCAAAAGTAGAGGAAAGCGATCATCGGTTGGGTGCAAAAGAGACACATGGCAGCATTTCGCTGTCGGGTATGTGCAGGATCATCATGGAAAAAATAGGCCCTTAAGTGGCAAAAATTTTAGAAAAATCAGGGTTAGGCAACTTGACATAAAAATTTGAATAAGTTATCTATATGATTTCAAAAAGATGTAAGAATAGAATATGTAGAAAATTGAATGTAGCTTCTAAACTACTAGGTTTATTTAAAAAATAAATAAATCTATTTGGTTAAATTTTGAAATTTCAATGCAGTAGTACATAAATTTTAGGGAAAAAATAAGAAGTAGGCGTCTGTTTGACCACCCTAACCAAAATAAAATGATAATATTTTTTTATAATATTTTAGATATAAGTAGAGGACTCATGTTTGGATGTGATGCATATTTTTCAGTAATTCTTTTCCAAGTAAATAATTAATTATGAATTTTTTATTGCAACTTTTAAAAAATATAAAAACTTGTATGTCTAATAACCTTAACTTGGTCAAAACTTCATGAAATTCATTTTTTTTAATCCTATAGTATGCCAAGCATAGAATGTGATGCATGTTTCAGATTCAAAAAATGTGATACCGTTTGAAAGCTACAAATGTTTTTCAATCATCCTATCAATTAGGACTTTAGTCATAATTAAAATAGAAAATGAATAATAATTATTTATTAAATTCAAAGTAAAGCATAATTTATATTGGTGGAAAGCTAAGAATATCCTTTAAAAACCATTTTCATTTCATCAATCTTGGGTTAAAAAAAGTCGCCAGCCACATACCCTACACATACCCATCATATCGCCACTTTTTGGCCCATCATGATCCTGCACATACCCTGCCTGCGATCATTATTTCATCCTTTCATTGAAAGATTGTGCATAGTAGATATGTAGCAAGAGTGCATCGTAAATTCCAATCATGGGGCCCGCCAAACTTCTTTGGGAATGAGAGCTACGTGGCGCTTGAGCGGGGCCCGATGAGGAATCAATTTAAGGGAACGATCAAAATGGTCCGCAGCTATGACATGTCAAAGCATAGCGGGTATTTCCAAAATGTGAAGGAAGGGAAGCCTCTAGGGAGCATAGATAAAACACGTGAAGGGAGCCATGGACTTTGACAAAAAGGCTGAGGATGCAACTTTGCGATGCGTCGATCCGATATTTAGAGCAAAGATATACCCGAAGGGAGCTTGTTGAATATTTATTCACACCATCCTTAATAGAATTCTTGAGAGAACTTAAGAAAAAGGAAAACTAACAGTCTTCTTGTATCTCACATGGTTAAGGAGTGTGAAATTATAATGAAAAATACACTTAAACCAACCCTCTAGTGTTAAATATTTAAATAATATTTTACTACCTCATCCCAAAGAAGTAGGAGGCCTTTGTATTTTAAAATTTTAAAATTTGATAAGTTATTCTCCTTCTTTCAAGAATTGGTTGATGATTTCCTATTTAAATTGTTCATTTGTAGAATAATTTCCTTGCACACACTAACTAATCATTTTCTCATTAATATTTAACAAATATTTATTTTATGAAACAAACACAACTCCAATCATACTAGTCATAGTGTTTCTATCATGAATCAAATTTGACACCAACATCAACCCTAACAACTATAATTTAAACATTAACCTAGAAATTTTTTGATACATTTGGCATGCAAGTATCTATTGATCTCAAACTATTATTTGTTCTACCCTTGAATTAGTATGTCATAATTGATATATAGACTAGCTAACAAATAATATTTGCAATACTACAAATGCAAGTACTTTCTAATACATAACACTTCTTATGTTTTATTTTAGAATTATTTTATTTCATTTAGATTGTTTAATTTATTTTATTTAAAACACCATAATCATAACCTTAACCTAACCCTATTTCTCATAACACTAACCCTAACTCTAAATCTAACCCTAATCCTAACTTGAACATTAAACCCTAAACCATAATCTTAATCCTAACATTAAACATATCCCTAAGCCTATTTCTCATAACCCTAATTCTAACCCTAACTTTAACCCTAACCATAATCCTAATTTCATATCCTTAAATTACAACCTTTAATCTGAGCTCTATTCCCAATACTAACCCTATTCCTAACCCTTATCCTAATCTTGACCCTACCCTAACCCTGACCCAAAATAAAACCCTAACCATAACCCTACCTTAACCCTAACCCCAACCCTAACCATAACCATAAAATCTAAGCCTATATCTAACCCTAGAATCTTAAACCTTAAATGATAATATCATTAATTCAACCAACCATAACCCTAACCCTAACCCTAGCCCTTTCCTTAACCCTAATCTTTAAACTAAACCCTCAACCATAATCCTAACCCTAACTCTAACCCTAACCCTAACTCTAACCCTAACCCTGACCCTATCCAAATCTATAATTATAAACATGAACTCCAACCTTAAATCCTAAACCATAAACCATAATCACAACCCTAACCTTGATCTAACCCTAATCATAACCATAACCCTAACCCTAACCTAAAATTTAACCATAACAGACTAAACCCTAACCCTAACCCTAATGACAACTCTAATCGCAGCCATAACTATAACACAAACCTAACCCTAAACCCTAATCATAGCCTTAACTTAACACTAACTCTAATAAAAAACTATAATCCTAACCCTTACCTAAATCTAATTCTAACCTTGTTTCTCATAATCCTAACCCTAACTCTAAACCTAACCCTAACCCTAACCCTAACACTAAACTCTAAACCATAATCCTAACCCTCACACTAGCTCAAATCGTAAGTGTAACCCTAAATCTATCCCTAACCCTAATCTTGTTTCTCAAAAACCTAACCCTAGCCCTAACCTTAATCTTATATCTCATAACCTTAACCCTAACCCTAACCCTAACCATAATCCTAAATGTAATCCCAAATTGTAATAATAATCCCAACTCCATTCCCAACACTAACTATATTCCTAACCCCAACCCTAACCCAAGCCTCAACCTAAAACCTAACCCTAACCCTAACCCTTTTTCTTCTAACACTAACCCTAACCTTAACCCATTTCAATCCCTAATAATAATCCCAACTGTAATCCCAACTCTGACCCCAGCCCTAACCCTAACCTTAACCTTATTTCTTCTACCACTAATCCTAGCCCATTACCCTAACCCTAACACCAACCTTGACTCTAACCCTACCCCTAACCCTAATCCAAAATTGTAATTGTAACACCAATCGTATTTCTCATAACCCTCACCCTGACTCTAAAACTAACAATAACAATAATCCTAATCTTAACCCCAACCATGTCTATAACCCTACCCAAGCATTTTTGTAGAACCTTAACCCTAGTTGAACATGAAACTAATCCTAACCCTTTCCCTTTTTAAATTAATTGAACACTAACCCTAACCATATTTTAACCCTGCCACTATTGTTAAACCTTATTTAACCCAAATCCTAACCCTCTATAAACACTAACCCTAACTAAAAAAATTAGTACCTCCAATATAACCATAATCCTATTATTCAAACATACATAAGTAGCGTAGAATTTCATTTTGATCTTGCCATGCTTCAGATATTTCTTCATCAACTCCATATGTGTACAACTATATTACGACGTACATAACACATATTTATTTTATATTTAAATCTTGCATTCATTAAATTATTGTATGTCATTTTTATTTTAGCTATGGGTCAAGCAAAAGATATTTTTGAATTCGAGGAGCAAAGAAAAAAATACCAAAGAGAATATAAAAAATGTCAACAAAAGGAACAAATGGTACATGTAGAAAGGGATGAGCAAAGAAGACAATGTAATGAAGTAGGCACAAAAAGACGTAAAACAAAAATCAAAGGTAAGAATAGAACTATTGGAAGTTGAACATTCCATTGCACAAAGACATGTAAGGCAAGAAGATGATCCACAACCCACTAATATTAACAAAAATACACATCAATGAACATCTGAGCAACAATCTCATTCTAAGAAGAGGGAAGGGAACAAAATAATCCACAACCATGAGAAAGGCAAAGAGTTGAAATTGAAATAATAATATAATATAATATAATATAATAGCAATAATAATAAATAACTATAATAATAATTAATATATCTATAATAATTAAACTTATTAATAACTAATTAAACAAGAAAAAATAACTCATTGTAATAATATTTCGTGAGAATAACACTAATAAAATAATACTAATATTAATAAAAATATAAAAAAATATAAATATAATAATGTAATAATAATAAAATTATAATTATATAATAACTATAATGTAATTATAACAATAATATAATAGTAATAAATTATATTTTATTTTAAATGAACTTAAAAATGATTTTTAATTTTATATTTTTAAATATATATTTAATGTATAAAAGACATTAGTCTTTATATTTTAACTAGAGAAAACAAAATTTGATGACAAATTTGAACGTAGAATACAACAAACCATAATTATACGATGCAAAATGTGGGAAACATTTCCGTTTTGTATGTATAATGTGGGAAAGAAAGAAAGTTGCATAATAGAATTAAAAACTAGCAATTGCACCTTGGTGTGCAATGGGTGTGCCGAAGAGGTTTGGGGGTTCAATTAGGAAAAAAATTGGTTTATTTTTGTTTGCATATATTTGTGTATTACATGAGGTCAATTGGTAGGCCAATGGAGAAGTGATAGCTTCAAGTGATCTAAACATAATTGAAAAAAAATCTATGAATCATGAAGATATCAATTAATTTAGGGATTCAATGGAGAGAGAGGAAGGGATTCAATGGAGAGAGAGGAAGAGATAGCAATAGAAAGAGGGAGAGATAGAGGGGAGAAGAGGGAGAGAACATTGGATTAAATCATTGACTTAATATGCATAGAGAAGTGAATACCAACATAAGCTCTAAAGAAAGAGATAAATTTTTGTTTGTCCAAATGTCAAATAAAAGTTATAAGTGGAAAATAGTGTATATTTGGGTGGATTTAGTAAGAAGCTTGAGTCAATCCCCTAAAATAATCATATTTGAAGAAAAAAGGCTATGATCTAAAAGACTTAAAGAAGAAATGGATCCAATCCCAAGTAGGCTAGGCCCTAGTGCAAAATTAGAAAAGATGATTGAGAGTTTCCTATTATCCACAAAAAAGTGAGGACTTACAATTCCTAGGTGGATCAATCTTAAATCTAATGAAAATATCCTAATACATAATATACTAAAAAAATGAGCAAGCTTTGATTCAAGAATGGATGTCCAAACAATTTAAAATCTATGTTTCTATGAAGAGAGCTATTAAATATTTTATTATTAAGTTTTTGCACCATATCCATATATGAAGAGAGCTATGAATATGCTTTGTGAGCTTTTTAGTTACAAAATGGTAATTTTCAATCTTTCCACTAAAATTTTATTGCACCTAACCCTTTATTTTTTGAATTTCTAAAGAATAGAATCAACAAATATCTAAAAGGGATTCAAAATCAATTGTTACAAGCCCAATTTCGCTAAAAACTTCACAAACATATTCTTGGGATTCTTAATGTTTCTAATCTGTAGAGACTACAGTTGCCCAAGATAAGAGGACACCATAGTAGTGACCAACCAATGAATTTGACTCACCTATTTGATCAACTATCTACTGCATTATTGGGGTATGAAAGTAATGATCCTCAAAATATGGAAAATATATCTGAGGATCACATGCTTACAAACAAATAATATAGATAGTCATATGGCAGCAAAGAACTCGCACTAGCCACATGACAGCAGAGAACCCACACCAACAACCAATTAATGAGAATCAATGCATTAAAGTAGAAATATTGGATGAAGTAGAATCACAAGATGAGTTTTGTTCGTCCAAAAATGCTCCTTGAGAAAAAAACCAAGTTGATGTGTTTGAGAAACCACAGGGGATGTAAAGTGTTTACTCATCGAATGTGCAAAAGTTGTTGGTAATCATTAAGTGAAGGCAGGAAAGTTGATTACATAGCTCAATTTGTCCATCAACGGCTTAAAAGCAACGACAGGGGGTGGTTGGTAGTATGATCATTAGCAGTTTGAGATTTCAGAGCTCAATTTGTCCATCAACGGCTTAAAAGCAACAACAAGGGGTGCTTGAAAATCTAATCATTAGCAGTCATTGATTGCTTTCCCATCTATTTTTTTATCCTTTATCGTAGAAATCAACATTGGCATTTCTTTCTCTACCAGCATTGATTGCGGGTAGATTTCGTGTGATGGAACCTCTAGCGGATGGTAGATTTCATGTGACGAAACCTCTAGTAGATGATAGATTTCATGTGATGAAACCTCTAGCAGTGCAATGGAAACACTATCCACTACCTTTTAAAAGCAATATATAGCAAATCTTATTGTACACGCGTCTCCACTGGAATTTAGTAGATTATGAATTCTAATAACTAAGTGTATAATTTTATATTAGTGTTTGCTCTTGCAGTTAAGCCGAGAAAAGTATGGTTGTAGGGAGAATAATGATGGAAACATATGTAAACTACAGATCATCATCGGTTCTGGGTATGTGCATGATCATAATGGAAAAAACAGGCCCTTAAGTGGCAAAAAATTCAGAAAAATCAGAGTTAGGCAACTTGATGTAAATTTTTTAATAAGTTACCTATATTATTTCAAAAATATGTAAGAATAGAATCTGTAGCAAATTGAATGTAGTTTCGAGCTACTAGGTTTTTTTAAAAATCTATTTGGTGAAAATTTGAAATTTCAATGCAGTACTTAAATTTGGAAAAATAAAGAAGTCTAATCTATCTAACCAAAACCACAATAAAATGATCATATTTTTTATAACATTTTAGATATAAGTAGAGGACTCATGTCCAGATGTGATGCATATTTTTTTTGTAATTTTTTCCAAGTAAATAATTAATTATAATTTTTTTATTACAACTTTTAAAAATATAGAAACTTGTATGTCGACCACCCTCACTTGGTCAAAACTTCATGAAATTCAATTTTTCTTTTTATAATCCTATAGTATGCAAATCATAGAATGTGATGCATATTTTAGATTCAAAAAATGTGATACCGTTTGAAAGCTATAGATGTTTTTCAATCAACCTATCAATCAGGACTTTAGTCATAATTTAGATAGAAAATGAATAATAATTATTTATTAAATTCAAAGTAAAACATAATTTATATTGATGGAAAGTTGAGAGTCTCCTTTAAAAACCCTTTTCATCAATTTTGGGTAAAAGAAAATTCGTCAGCCACATACCCTACACATACCCATCATATCGCCACTTTTTGGCCCATCATGATCCACATACCCTTCTACAACGGGAGACCCATGCATCTTTTCTCTTATTTCCATCGCCAATTTTCTTCACTCTTTTATTCAAGTTTTTAATTGAAGTTTTTTTATGCTTATTTTGTTTGATAGCTCCACAGGGAAAATTTGTCTTCACACAGGAAATAAAATAGGGGTTTGAAAATCTGATTAGGTAAGGTTTTTTTTTTAACTTAGAAATAATTTTTTTGTTACAATATGGTTGTGGTAAAGGATTGTGGTTGGTTGGCAAGAGATTATCAAAGCTTGTTGAGACCTATCAAGTTCCTTTCAAATTTCATGCTCTGCCCATATTTGGAGCAAATGTTTATACCGGTATGCTTGATGGTCAGCCTGGGGAAGCATTGGTTATAAACTTGATGAACTTTACAACTTCATCATAAGCCCAATGAGAGTGTAAGCACAAGTAATCATCGTGACCGAATTTTAAGGATGGTCAAAGGTTTGGCTCCAAATGTGGTAACACTAGTGGTGCAGGAAGCAAATATTAATACTGCACCTTTCTTTCTTAGGTTCATGGAAACCTTGAGTTATTTTTCTTCTTTTTTTGAATCTTTGGATGTAACTTTGCTAAGGGAAAGCAAAGATGGTGTTAGTGTTGAGGAACACTGATCATTGCTTGTGAAGGTGTTGAATGGGTAGAATGGCATGAACTTTTGGGTAAGAGGAGATCCCTTTGCTTATGGCTAGATTTAAATCTTATCCTCTAAGTTCACATGTGAACTCTAGTGTAAAATATCTTTTAGAGTCTTGATTGTTGCTTCTGCATGGGAGTATTTTGTGATATGTGTAACATATTCTCTAATAGTGAGGGCCATCATGATAGTGTTAGGCCGAGGCTTGATTGTTGCTTCTGCATGGGAGTATTTTGTGATATGTGTAACATATTCTTTAATAGAGAGGACCATCATTTTAAATCTGATCTAGGCAAAACCCACTGAAAACTGTTCAGAAATTCACCTCATATTGCAGTGACAATACCTGTTTGCATCGAGAGAGTGGCTTAGCCACAAGACTGTCAAAGATTTAATGATGAAGTTGAAATTCTATAGTGTAGAGTAATCACTTTAATTGAAATCACAACTCCTATCACACAAGATCTTTTACCTGTTTGTTTTGAATCATCTTTAAATCTGCCTTGATCTGCTTTCTGCTTTCTGATATTTAAAAATTAACCCGAGGACTTAATTTATGGCCAAAACTTAGAACTTAGAATTGATATTGATGGTATTACTTCCATGATGAAAGCATAATAGCTAGGTTAAACATCTTAGTCAAATTCTATATATGTTTTTGACACATTTTCTCAAACACATAACGTGCCTTGTGCATGCTTCCACATTTTGCATACAGATTTATCAAAGCATTTGCCACTGCAACAGCAGACGAAAATCCCCTTTCCATTATAATTTGATGGATGTTCGTACCCTCTTTGAAAGCTCCCATTTTGCCACAAGCTGGGAGAACGGTGGCAAAGGTCATGGAGTTTGGCTTTACACCTGACAATTATATATGCTTAAAAGTTTCCAACGCCTTTCACAGAACCCATCTTGTACATATCCGGTATTCATTGCAATCCATTAAACCACATTTTTTTGAGCTATTATGTCGAACACTTTACATGCCTTGTGTATTTTGTAGAGGTTAACATGTGGCGAGCTCTAAATTTCTGTCATTTATATGGGAGTGGATTTGTTTACCCAGCGGCACAGGCAGCAGTCTTGAACAATTATTAAACAGTAGCAGGGGTGGATGCAGCTGTGGATGCATATAAAGATTCAGAGCGAACAGTTCCAAATCCGGGCAGTGAAGGCAGAGCCATTTGGGAGATAGGCAAGGGCAGAGGCACTGAAGCCAGCAACAGAGTAGTCGAGAGGACGAGATCAGCAACAAAGCGCTTTTTTAAGAAATGTAGGTCTGCAATAATTGAATATAAGTGGAAGAATTTGCATTGGGGTTAGTGATATAAGCAGAATGTGTAGCGCCTCCTTCAATAGACCTTCCGTATATAATGTTGTAAGACTGAGATTGAGATTGGCAGTGGATGGCACTGGCATTGTAAGATTATGATTGAAACATTGTCACCATTTTTGTTCTGAAATGTGGGTTTTATGGTTATTTATTTATCTAAGCAGGTTAGACTTCGAATTCAAATGCAATCCCAATAAGTCGATTCTCGCCGTGAGATGAAAGAGGTAAAGAAATTAATTTGGGAGACTTCTACCCAGTACATTCTTTTCATGGAGGCGTTGACAAGATGATTTTCCAACACAACTTCTCCAAAAAAATCTTTTGATTGTACGATGATCGATGTCTTCTCTTCACCGTGGATGAATTTAAGGTCTGTAATGCCTCTGCATAAATATTTAAAGCAAAAGCACCGAAAAAGTAGATTTTGTGGCAGGACAAAAAGATCTTTAGGGAATTTGAATAGTGGCGAAAATATCGAAGAGTGTGGAAAATATTGAGTAATGGAGGAGAAATTAGGGGAGGGGGAGTTTATGGCAAAGCTGTGCAATGGCTTTCGTCTGCTGGCCGATGCAAGAAAAGCATGATAACTTTGCAGAGTCTAAAGACGAATGATGCTCTTTTGAGAGTGGAGGCGATGACTGAAGCCTAATCTCAATGGCGACCAAAATGGAGGAACGCTCACGATCATTTAGATCGTCTTGCACGCCTTCTCTCCGAATGCACACCGTCGATGAAAAAATGAGCTCGGTGAAGCTCACATAGGGACAGTCGTAGAATGCAAGTTGCGTACGATGCAACAGAGAGAGTCAGAAAATTCCGTATGCGGTGGCATTAAAATAAAATAAAACGAGACAAAAAAAGCAGCAGGGAAAAGCTAATGGCCGCGATTGCTTTGATCATCTCCAAAAAGCAATGAACCGTTGATTACACATTTTAGTTTGGACATGTTCATATTAGATACGCCTTCGGCGTAAATAAATAAAAAATAGAAAATGGCTGGTCTACTGCAATAAAGTGCTGAATTTTAGTATTGATATTTGGATACAGGATCATACAAATTATAGTTTTTAAACCAAAGGAGCTGTTGATTAAACATGAGAATTTAAACTACAATATACCTACTCTTAAATTATAATTTTTAAACCAAAAGAGCTGTTGATTAAACATGAGAACTTAAACTACAATATACCTAATCTTAAACTATAGTTTTTAAACCAAAGGAGCTGTTGATTAAACATGAGAATTTGAATTACAATATGCCTAATCTTAAATGATAAACATATGTAGGAATTCAAGCCTGTCTTCACAAACCTCTTGCTTAATCAGAAAGGAGACCTTTCATGGTCCCTTACATCCATTCATCTAGGGGAGAGGACCCACTAGTTGTGCACCCTAACTTCACGCTTCTAATTATCCTATGTGGAAATTTCGAATCACTCCCAATTTTTTACAGCAGCTTACTTGGCAAGTCCCCTACTTATAACTAAGGTTTCAGGGCCACATCATCAAATATGATGCCACATCAGCATGCTTTTTGTCAAGGTGTCCAAAAAGACCAAAAAAAAAGTGAGACCAATACTTGTACATTCACAGCATGTTTTATTGAGCGCTGATGTGGAATCACATGATTGGTTGTTTTTTAGATCAAAGGAATACATTTTATTTAATGATGGGTAGTCATCGTAAACACTAACAACTTTAAAGTCACAACTATTGGTCTAATATTAATAAAAATATTGGGCATTTTATAAACAACTACCATCACAACTATTGAAACATGCTCAGGTACTGATCCTCTCCCTATGAATTCTCAAAACTACCCTGTTAAAGTTCTCTGTCTTTCATTTCCAACCACTTGGCTTCTTTGAATATTCAATAGGATTGTCAGTTACCGAATAGATACCTGACATCAAATCAAGGTCCCTCGGAATCAGTGACAAATGCTCCATATCCTCTGCATTATTCGACATCTCTGGATCAATATATAACAATTGGAACTCTTGCTCCTTAGTCTTGTTGATTTTGGATAAGTTTCTAGTATAAATTGGTATTCTGGTCCATGATACTGATTAGTTTGTCTGTGATCCTGATTTTTGTCATATAAAGTTTTTGAAAATCTTGAGAGACTTCCAAGCTTTCAAGTTCTAGTTCTCTGCTTGGAAATCATATTTCTCTCCTTGGAAATCATATTTCTCTCCTATATTTTGATTGAATTTGCAGTCATGAGATTCTTGTATTGGAATGAATGGGTAGAATTTTGCAAGTCATCATCACAGACAAAGGAAAGTGAGGGTCAGCTAGAGTGGGTCAAGGATGGATCTGTGGATCTCAAGGGGAGGCCTGTTCTTAAAACAAAAAGTGGTGGATGGAAGGCTGCACTTTTCGTCATCGGTAAGTCTTAAATCATGGATTCTAGTACAAGAAGACAAGGGTTCTGATGACACCTGATTCATTTTGCAACTTGGTGTGTTGTTTTATGTGGAGACCTAATAGACTTAGATTAAATCCAGCAGCGTGGAACTTTTTGAACTTGAATATACCATGCATTTTGAAATGAACTTTAAGTTGTCTTTCAGGAGCATTTTTTAACAATCAATCTGATCTGTAGTCAGTTCTGCCCCATTGAATGGGCTATCTGATCGATGGAAGAATCTTACTAGATTGTTGAATTGTGCAGGAGTCGAAGTCAGTGAGAGACTGACTTACTATGGAATTGCCTCCAATTTGATCATCTATCTAACAACTTCTGTGCATGAAGGGATTGAAACATCTGCCAAAAACGTGAACTATTGGGTGGGGGTCACAACTGTTATGCCTCTTCTAGGAGGCTTTGTAGCAGATGCATACAGTGGCAGATACTGGATGGTCCTGGTCTCCTCAGCAATATATCTCGCGGTGAGATTTTGAGGGATTAAATGTGTGTATTGTACAGTGTATACCCATGTCTGAATTCTTTCTAGATTACCTTTGAAAACAAAAAGAATGTCTGCGCAGTATCAATTTTAGACCTGTCTGATCAAATTGTTTGCATGAAATTCATGTTTCAGGGATTAATTTTATTGACACTGTCAGTATCCCTCTCAGCTCTGAGGCCTGAAAAGTGTGTAGAGGTCTGCAGTAAGGCAACAACAGGGGAGAAAGCTGTTTTCTTCCTGGCTTTGTACTTGATAGCAATTGGCACTGGTGGGCACAAGCCTTCTTTGCAAGCATTTGGTGCAGACCAGTTCAATGAGGAGGATCAAAACGAAAAGCTTAAGAAGACATCGTTCTTCAATTGGTGGTATTTTGGGCTCTGCAGTGGCACTCTACTAGCCGTCACAGTTGTATATGTTCAGGACAACATAAGCTGGGGAATTGGGTTTGGGATCCCTACAATTGTCATGACTATAGCGATTGGCCTGTTTTTGTATGGAACACCATTTTACAGAAACAAACTTCCTGGAAGTAGCCCTATAACTTCAATTTTGCAGGTGATTGTTGCTGCTGTAAGGAACAGAAAGAAAAACCTTCCTTCAGACATGGACTTGCTGTATGAGAATTGGTATGCAAAGTCAATGAAATCAGGGCAGAGGTTACTTTCACACACGGATAGTATTCAGTAAGCCGTTTCTTATCCTCCTCCTTTATCGAATTACTCTACCCACAATCATATTTGTGATTTTTCTGGGAAACCCAAAAATCTCCACAGACTTGCGTCTGAATGTTAACTAGAGAACCCCTTACTGATGTTACGTAGATTTCAATCTTATCAACTTATTACCTGCCAAAATCTGTATGAAAGATCGTTTATGTTGTGTGTGAATTGTGAACTCACTCTGATGAACTAGAACTGCTATTTAATTCACCCTCAAATTCTTATGTAATATGTGAACTCCCTGCAATGACCTAGAGGTACGCTGTAATTGCACCCAACAAAAATTCTGTGTTGTATGCAAACTCCCTCAGATGATCTGGAGCTACATATACTGGAACCCAAAATTTCCATTTTGTATGTAAATCTCACAAAGATGAGCTAGAGGCACTGTTGGTATAATATAGATTGGTGATGTTGGGTTTACTGTGTGTTCCACAAGAAGAGTTGTCATAAATAAAAAGTGTGTCTTGTCTTGCTGGTAAGCAAAACAACCACCTTAGCCCTTTTACCTCGTGATATAGGGCTATAGTGTAATTGAAGTCAATTTTTTTTGTGTTGTATGTGATTGTGAACTCACCCTGATGAACTGGTCCTACTGTAAAATTGATTGCATTTTTTCTTTTTGTAATGGTGCTATTCAGGTGTTTGGACAAAGCTGCCATAGTGGTGGAAGCCTATGAACCTAACAACCATACAGAGGGAAACAAGCAGCCAAACCCATGGAAACTCTGCACAGTAACTCAAGTAGAAGAAACCAAGCTTATATTCAGGATGGTTCCCATCTGGTTATGTTGCATAATCTTCGGAATCATAGTAGCACAGACCACAACATTCTTCATAAAACAGGGCAGCACCATGGACAGGAGCATGGGGGCCCACTTTCAGATCCCATCAGCTTCCCTTCTAGCCTTTTCCACCATACCCATACTTATTTTCATTAGTATATATGACACTTGGCTTGTCCCCATAACCAAAACAATCACAGGCAATGAAAGAGGGATCAGTATTCTACGAAGAATTGGCATCGGCATGTTGTTTTCCATTCTATGCATGGTAAGTGCAGCTTTGACAGAAAGAAAAAGGATCCAAAATGCAAAAGCCCATGGCTTGCTTGACAGCCCTGAAACTATAATTCCTCTCAGCGTATTTTGGTTGGTTCCACAGTTTGTTTTGATTGGAATGGCAGATGTTTTTACTCTAGTAGGACTGCAGGAATATTTTTATGATCAAGTGCCTGACAATATGAGAAGCTTGGGGATTTCTTTTTATCTATCTGTCATAGGAGTTGCTAGTTTCCTCAGCAGTCTTTTGATCACCATTATTGATAAAATCACTACTAGAGGAGGTCATGATCATGGTTGGTTTCAAAACAATCTCAATAGATGTAAGTTGGAATATTTCTACTGGCTTTTGGCTGTGCTTGGTGCTATCAATCTGTGCTGTTATGTGTATATTGCAAACATATATACATACAAGGAGGTCAAGCAGGTCAAGCCTCACACAACAAAGTCTACAGATTCTTGTTCTCCATAATTCATCACCATGACCACCTTAGTGGAAATATATATAGATTTCTTATTTGGAATTTTTTTATTAATATAAGGATGCATATATTTGGTGATGTTAAAATGTTTGTCTTTTCTTTCCTTTAGACAATAACTGATATAAGCAGACAAGCGACGTATTTGTCTCAGACAAAGATGAAAGGGACGTCTTTTTCTAACCATCGTCTTTTTCTAACCATCAGATGTCCAATTACGATATGATTGTGAGAGAGATCTCATCAACTGCTTCAATCATGGTAAGATATTTTTAGTGGGCTTGTAATATTTTTTATTGAAAAAAGAGGTAGAGGTGGATTTTTGGTCATATTTTATGGAGACAAAGTTAATTATTTTTAATTGTAATGTGAAAATTGTATATTTATATTCTTTTCTTTAATGTTTTAAGTTCATTTTAGTTAGAATGTCTTTAAAGCAAATTTAAAGGTTAGAAGGAGCAAAACTAAGAAACAACTAACCAAAGGCTAACAATATAATAGAGAAAACTAGCACAAAAATAGAAAATAAACAATAGAAAAAACTACCAATTACATCATGTCTTTTGGGGGAGACACATTTCCTAGTCATCAAATATAAAGAAAAAAGTTCATTCTTAAGGTCTTTCTTTGTGTACTTTTCATTATAGGACCTTCAAGAGTACCCTCAAACCTTCTCTTCTGGAACTCCTACACAACATTCTTGAGGTGTAGAGAGGTGACTTGTTTGTGTATCACCTTAAGACTGAAAAACAAGACATTGTTAAATTTTTCTTCTAGGGTGTCCATTCTTTGTTGTAGAGACTTGAGAGAATTGATGTTATGAGCATAATGAGAACAAAGATGCATTAGGCTAGTCATATTGTTCTCTTGAATTTATTTACCTTTGATATCATTGCTAGTCACCAAATCATCATCAAAGCTAATAGTCACTTCTTTGTCAACCTTAGGATCATCACTAGGGTCAAAAGGGAGCATTCATCTCTAGAATGCAATTCATGCTAGATTCCTTAGAGAGGGAATATCTTCTTCATTCATAGATCTTGAGAATGACTAGAATCCTCATTCCCATTGATTATATAATCACTAGCCTCCACACTATCAAGGTCTTTATCAATAAAAACAACCATCTTTGACCCTAGAAGCTTTGGTAGGATTAGACATCTTGGTCACTAACCTATTAGACCTTTGCATAGTCTTCCCTTTAAAAGGTTTATCCACAATAGTCTTAGAATCTAGAGTAATAGCAATGGAGACTTTAGATTTGTTATCGTTGATAGGTAAGGATTAACATTTGGGGTTTTTACTCTTTGTCTTAGAAACACTAACACTATTAGGGTTGTCCTTGGGGATTTGTGAGGCCACTTTTAGAAGGGTATGAATGATCAAAAAAATCAGACAACTAGAGACATCATGATCAACCACAACATTACCTTCCAATACAAGATTAACATTAACAATCACTACTTTACTAGGCACATCCTCAAACTCAACATTACCCATCACCACCTTACCTAGCAAATCCTCAAAGTTCAAAGTTTGTTTCTCCGGTTTTTCTCACATTTGTTGTGTGTTTTGTCATCATGTTGATTTGTCTTGGTGATTTTCCTTTGTTTATTTATTTATTTTAAATTCCCTCTCTTTTTGGTTTGTTGCATTTTCGTGTGTCTATCTATTAAATCTTGTTTCCCCTGGTCACTCCAATCGATGATGTTTATTACATCATCTCATCAGATCTTGAGTTTCCTTTCCAACTTTGTTTTGGAAAGAGGGGTAGCATGTTTCTAACAAACCCCCTTGGCCTTAAGGTTTTCATATTTTGGCTTACATTATTGATCTTCGAACGTCGAAAATATCTCTCAACACATCTTACCAAATTTATCAACAAACCTCAAGTTTTATTCATGATCCACCTGATATCCAATGAAAAATACCTTTGAAATTTTTTGATAAATAATTTTGGATGAGATGACAAGAAGATCCTTTAATATTTATCCTAGAAACTATAGGCAAGAGTCAAGTTAGATTCTTGACTTCCAAAACCCGAGGAACCTTTTGTTAGAACCTTTCCATCTTGTCAGGCTTTGGAAGCAAACTTTACCTAATATAAAAAGAGGATTCAAAAGAACATAATCTTCCTAATCTCTAATCCCTGAATAAAAGTGACGAAACCAACATTTTACATTTTCAAGAATTAGGCATCGGGCCTTTACCTTATTAATTTACCGAAACAAATCCTTAAAACTTAAGCGACATCTTTGATCTCTGACTCCCAGCGATAATTCTTGTACTTTGTGAAAGGTAATCGAGTGTCGATAATCAGGTGTATTCCTTAACAGTTATTTAGTATTAAGGAGTAAGAAATAAGTGTTACCCTCAACATCTAATCCCTGACGACAATCCATTTACTTTGCAAAAACAAATATCGGGTATCGGCTAGTAGCCATTTTTCCTAATGGTTGTGGTCTTATAAGAATAGGGGAGAGGACCTCGTAGTTGTGCACTCTAATTTCACACTTCTCAAAATATTACGTGGAAATTTCAAACCACTCCAATTTTTTACAGCAGCTTACTTGGCAAGTCCCTTGTTTATAATTTTTTGTTTCAGGGCCACATCATCAAATATGATGCCACATCAGCATGCTTTTTGTCAGGGTGTCCAAAAAGGCCAAAAAAAAAGGTGCTACCAATACTTTTGCATTCACATCATGGGTAGTTGAGCACTGATGTGGCATCACATGATTGGTTGCTTTTTAGATCAAAGGAATACATTTTGTTTAAGCTAGGGTAGTCATGTCACAACTATTGGGCATTATATAAACAACTACTATCACAACTATTGAAACATGCTCAACTATTGGGTCCTCTCCCCTAAGAAACAAGTAACAGGCGCAAACTCCAACACTTGATAATACAAAACAATGGACATACCTTTTGGAAAATTGGTGTTTGGGGTAAGTTTGCTTAGGATGCTTAAGACTTTCGGTAAGTGATAATGGGTATAACTGAGGTCCGACACCCGACAAAGTGGGACTTTCATTAACTAAGAATTTAAAAGCTTTTCATTGTAACAATACACAATATGGCTTATCTTTGAAGCCTAGTTAGGGTGTTGGTTCACTCCTTTTAATTAATTCCTTCAATACTTTGATGGATGATGTTTTGATGTGTAGGTAACATGCAACGAGAAGGTGCCAAAATGAAGTATCAGTACAAAGGGTACCACCCTTTGTCTAAGACTTTTTCTCCTTATTTTGGGATTGGAGACATTGACCTAGGACATTTAGACATGGATGAGTTCCACCGAAGAATCCATAATGCAGAAGAAATATCAACCAAAGCTACCTCTTTGGCTAATTTCAATTTGGTTGAGGCAACTATCTTCCCAGTTTTAGTGCAATCTTCTGAGCTAGTATTGGCATGTGCTCAATATTACAACCACAAATAAAGGAAGATATTGGGACCTTCTGAAGAGGTCATTCTTGACATCACTGCAAATGTGATTGAGAGAATATTCAGGATCCCTCACTTCTCCATATATGAAGCCATTGGCATGAAACAAGTAGTGACTTAGTTTGAGAAGAACAATGCAAGTTGTCTCAATGTTACCAATAATCAAATGTTACTCAACCCTAGGAAGCTAGCACTCCAGATGGAAAATGTATAGCACATAAGTGAATTTTGGGAAGATATCAAGGATCAAATCACAGTCCTTAGAAGATTTAATGGTTACCCACATGTCAGGGATTTCTACCCATGGATGTGTTACTTAATTTTGACCATCATAAAAGATGAGAAGATGGATTGGGATACCATGATCAACAACACTCTTCATGCACAACTCAAATATGTGTTAAATAGTAGAAAATTCTACATGACCTCCTCTTTGGTATACTTCTTGGCTTATTATGCAACCTTCCCAATGCTTACAAGGATATGATCCCTTCAACTAGGAGAAGTCAAAACATATGAGCATTACCCACAATTGGAACTAAATGCTAGCAATTGGAACAATTGTGTTGTAAATTATTATTTCATTTATGTTATTATTAGAGAGATGGAGAATGATTTTTCTAAGAGGATCTGATTAGAGATAATGGAAGGACTAAATAATTAGGGGAACTAGTATATTCATTTCAAGACCTTCTCATACATCAAGGTGATAGGTTTCCACAAGGCTCCCCTTAAACTATCAAGGTACCTCACTGATAGGATAATCCTACTAGAGTTGTGCAAATAGATGACATAGATCCACAAGTTGATTTTTGGAAAATACAAATTAGGATATTCTTTCCCTACAAAGGTTAGTGTCTACTCTTGTGCAAAAATGCAAAATGCCAAGATTACAGAGGTAGAGTTGGCAATATACACAATGAACTTATATGATGAGCCAAGGGCCAAATTTGATCCTATTAGGAATATTGGAAAATTCATAAGCTCGGTTTTCAAATATTCAAGCCTGCTCTAAAGGACCATTGGTCAAATTGTGAAGATGAATTTGAGGTAAGGATGAAAGAATACTACAAATTGACAATAGATACGATAAGGGCTTGTGATGTGACCAAAGTGTCAAAAGATGAAGGATAGTGGGAAAGTCTTGGACCCTATCTATAGTAGCCAAGGAGTGTATAACCAACCAATCTACAATGTAGATTTCTCCATAGCACAAGATACAAATGAAAATAAGAGTAGCTAGTGTCATAGCTTGTTCAAATAGATGGTTGGTGTCTCCTTTTCCCATGGTGGGGTTACCACAACCCCAATCTCAACCTAATAAGTCAAAGGTAGTTGGAGGTCCATCTACTGTTATAGTTGGGAAGGAAAGACCATCATCTTTGGCATCTGGAACAAAGAGTAGAAAAGAAAGGAGATAATAGTCATTGAAATGAGTGAAGAAGAAACTAAGGAAGAGATCCTTCTAAAAAGGAGAAAGAGAACTAAGAGTTCTTCTTGAGCCACATCTATCCCTAGGTCTAGATCACCCAATCCTTCCTCTTTTCCTCCACATAAGTCTCCTCTTTCATCTTCTCCTCCAAGTTCTCCCCCATCACTTTAGAACCCATCTCCTCCTCCAAGTCCTCCTTCATCACTTCTAAATCCTCCCCCTCCTCCTCATGTCTCTCCACCTCACATTCCCACTTCACCAATTCCTCATCCTCCCTCACCTCCTCTTCCTTCTCCTCCCAAAGAACAAGAAGAACTACAAGTTGTAGAGGAGGAAACTCATAATGAAGAGGTACCAATAGAAGAAATTGTGAGGGAAGATGAAGATCAAGAAAAAGAATTACTTGAAATAGACCATGAGGACTCTCAAGCTTCACATGACACAAAGGTTATTCCCTCTCCTCTACACAAAATCTCTTCTACCCTCCCGATGTGGTTAAATTATATCATTCAATAGAGGAAGAGGGCATATGTCCAAGAAGAAGAGGGGAACTTCACCATTATTTCTAACGATTTCCAAGAACTAAACAGGCAGAAGAAAGAGATCAAGGAGGTTGTCTACTATCACCATGGATGAACAAGGGAATAACATGACATATATTGATATCCCCATGTATACAAACCTGAATCAAACATGTTTCTTGAAGATTATCAAATACAACAAGTAATCTTGGGAACCCATGCCAAAGAAGCAGAAAAAAAATTCCTTAAAGAGGACGTGTCTACTATCCTAAAGAGAATGAAAAATGATGAAAACACCAAGGAAGAACTCAAGTCTTAGGTATCCTAGTCGACAACTTATGTCAAAACTTGATTGGGCCTATTGATTCATTTTCTCCTACCCCAGTCTTGCAAGATGCATTCAATAAGGATGCTCAGTATCCAAACCCTAAAGGTTTTTTATCTAATGCTAAAGGGTGGAGGAATGATTTGCAAGCCTTAGCCAACATAATTTTGAAGAAATAAATAAAGGCTTACCACTTTATTAGTCGTGAAGCTAGTCTAGCTCGCGAAACAGAGTTAGAAGTAAATGAAGATTTATGGTTTGGGATGATTACATCCCAATTTTGCAAAAGATCAAGGCTATTCCTACAAAGGATTTAATAAAGGCAACTATAATTGAATAAGAAGATCAGGACAAGCCAAAAGAGTGGCTAAAAGAGGGACAACTAAGGGTTAAGATTTTGAACAAGTACAAGCACAAATTGAATAGCAACAGAGGCCTAGACAAACAGGCAATGGTAAAAATAGAGAAGTTCGTAGAGAGTTTGGAATGAACTTTTTGGGAAACCCCTTCCTTATTAGCTTCATTGAGCAAGATAAGTGGGAAGTTTGATAAGTCCTTGCACCGTCAAGTTAGTCAAACAACCATTGACCAAATGATGTCTCGAAAGGGAGAGTTGTAGACTTTCTAGGAAGAGTTTGTTGCCTTCACCAACTTGCAAGAGAAATTGGAGAACTCTGCATTTTCTCAAAGGATAAAATGAAAATACCATAAGGAACCTGCCATGGAAATAATGAATGAAGTCATTAATGCTTTTCTATAAAGCTTTCCTAGTGACAAGAGACTAAATAATTAAACTTTATTATTTTGATTAATTTTGTAATAAATCAATGTCCCAGATGGTAAAGTTCCAATCTGGTGTTAAATTTCTAGTTAGACTTTAGTTAAGGAATTAGTTCTTAAGTTTAGTTAAGTCTATTTTCAAATAAGGGTTTATCACCCAAGTTTAACTCCCAGTTAACTTTTTTAGATCCACAAGATATGGAACACATGGTTCCTATATATTTTGGGCATTTGGAAATTTAATCATTAGAAACTATTTTGTTTGCAAGGAACTAATACAAATTCAATGTGGATTTTCTTATTATACTTTGTGCATACTTTATAAAATATTGAATGGTTACGCTTACTGCATACATATGGGTTTCGGTCATTGGTAATGGTATGTTTATTTTATTTATCTGAATTTAAAAAATTGGTAAAATCAATCTTGGTTTAGTGGTATTGAATAGAGTCTTGTCTCAAATCTACACATTCTTTATGGTAATTTGATTTTATGTGGCTTAAAAATCTTGAGATTACAAATTTCCTTTGATGATTATATTGATATTATAGACATGGAAAATATACCGACATACTTGATCCCAATTATTAACACCATTTTGTCCTGAATCACTTTCTTACTTATCATCACTCTTCATCCCTTAAATAAATAATCATTTATTTGTTTAAGTCATTCTCTCTTGTTAATTAAATCAATCAATCTGATCTAATTAACCCGAAGTCTTTATTTAATTAAATAATTCATTTTATTTGATTAAATCTCTAAAGTCACCCTATTAAATTAAATAAATTAAACCTTGTTTAATTTTATCTAACATCATCCCCATTTAGTTAGATAAATCAAATCCTTTATTTAATTAAATCTAAATCACATTCTTCTTATCCTTTGATTTAAATCAACCCATAAATCTAAATCAAATGGTCACATCATCTAATCCCTCATTAAATTAATTAAACATTGATTAATTTAATCCTAATCTCCAAATTTCTCTTAATTTTGCTACTTGCACATGAAAATACATTTAATGAATTTATTAAATCCGTATTTTCTCTCAACTTGGCATCTTTAGAGGAATATTCTTCCAAATTTGAAATCCCTCAAAGTGGATTTGTTTTTCCAACAAGACATTCATTCCATCTTACATTTCCTTGTGCATTGAGCCAAGTGGCATTTAATTCATTCTTTTTCCCTCTTACATATCATTTCACTATTTTCAAATTCCACCTAATTCCATTTATTGTGCACATTCATCAAAATGTGCTCAAGCTTCCTGCATTCACATCTTGACAAGTGGCACTTGCCCATTGGGTGTTGAATGATCTCACATTGCTTCATTTTGATCATTCCTCCATCTTATCTTTCTATAAATAGAAGGCTCATCCTTTGTTTTGATCATCCACAATTTGAGTAAACTTACTATACTCAATTTCATCTTCAAGCATATCCATCTTCATCCATTTTATCAAGTTTATAGCTAAGTTATGGAATTTTTTCATCATGGAGCTCAATTGAATCAACATCAAATTGCATCATAGGAGTTGGGAAAGGGCCAATTTCCACATCAAATTGGCATCAATTCCCCCATGGGATCAAGAGTTTGCTTTACATTGAATAGGATTTGATAGCTTTTGTTTATGTTTGCTTATTTTCTTCATCTCATTTCTTGTTCTTAACAATTTAAATGGATTTCATGGGGAATCTTGATTCTCACTTGCATTTGATCTAATATAGTGTTTTTTTCTTAAGGGAGAGAAAGGTCAACTTTGCATGGAGCTACGCTGACATTCCTGGGCTTGATCCAGAGATTGTGGTCCCCCATCTAGCAGTTTACCTAAGGCAAAGCCCATTAGACAGATACTTAGAAAAATGCATCCCTAGATTGCCTTGTTAGTCAAAATGGAATTGAATAAGCTACTTGATGTAGGGTTCATACGACCAATCAACTATCCAGAGTGGGTGTCAAATCTGGTTCTTGTTTCAAAGCTCGATGGGGGTATTTGTATATGCACATATTTTAGAGACCTAAACAAGGCATGTCCCAAAGATGACTTCCCGCTTCCCAACATTGATATGATTGTAGATATGACTGCGGGACATGAGATGCTTTCATTGATGGATGGATTCTCTGAGTATAACCAAATCATGATAGCTAAAGAGAACTAACACAAAACAACGTTTACTTGTCCATGGGGGACATACTGCTAGAACATGATGTTGTTTGGCCTAAATAACACTGGAGCAACATATCAAAGGGCCATGACCTTAATCTTTCATGACATGATCCATAAGACTATGAAAGATTATGTTTATGACATATTGGAAAAATCTAGAAAGAGAAGGGACCACATAGCAGCATTGAGTGCCATCTTTGACAGACTAGAGGAATACAAGGTCCGCCTTAATCCAAAGAAGTGTGTCTTCGACATAAAATCAGGGAAGCTATTGGGATACATCGTGTCCATGAGAGGGATTGAAATAGATCCTGCTAAAGTAAAGGCAATCCTTGAGATGGAGGCACCTAAGACATTGAAATAGTTGAGAGGCTTACAAGGCAAACTCTAGTCTATCCACTGGTTCATAGCTCAGCTAGTAGACAAGTCAATCCCATATTTTCACCTACTCCACAAGGGGGTAGCGTACAAATGGGGTGACAAGTGCAATCAAGCCTTTAACGAGATCAAAGAGTATTTTCTCACACCTCCAATGCTTATGCCACCAATCCCAAGAAAGCCTCTAATCCTTTACATATCAGCAACAACAACTCTCGGTGCTCTCCTAGCTCAACATGATGAAAACAGAATACAGAGGGCTATCTACTACATCAGTCGGACCATGGTAGGGCATGAGTTAAATTATTCCTTCATCGAAAAAGCTTGTTTAGCAGTGGTGTTTTCCTCACAGAAGTTCAAACACTACATGTTAACACACAAAATCAAACTCATTGCCAAAATCAACCCACTCAAGTACCTACTTTCCAAGGAAGTACTCACAAGAAGGATGGCCAAATGGGTCTCATCCTTGGGACATGCTTTGTTCAAATCTCTAAAGTCCGTATAGATTCTGATGGCTCCGTTAGTTTTTGAAACAGGTACCAAATTTTACACCCATACTGGATAATCAATTGGTCGGATAAATCCTGCTTCTAACACCTTTTTGAGCTCCATTTTGACTAACAGACCGATTTGGGGATGCATTTTCTGAAGCTTTTGTTTGATCGGATTTGCTTCTAGGTACACTGCTAAATGATGAACCACAATCTCTGGATCAAGTCCTGGCATGTCAGCATAACTCCATGCAAAGTTTATTTGTCTTTCCTTTAGGAATGCTGCTAGGAATTCTTGCTCTTTTGATAATAGTGATTCTGCATAAAATGTGATATGCGGGGTCTCCTCTGTTCCTAGGTTGACAAGATTGCACTTTTCAGCCAAGACTGTTGACTTCTCCTGATGAATAGCTCTTAAGGGAAGATTGAATCCTTCATCCTCAAGCACCTCAGGGAGGTTTTCACCATTGGATACATCCTTTCTTTTTACTATTTTCTTGTCAGAGAGTGCCACAGTGTGGTTTTCACTCAAGGACTTGGATATGATTCTTAGTTTCTCACTTTTGCGACTAAAGGATTTAATCGTTTCCCCGTAATAGGCATGTGTGTCCAACTCCATTATAAACCCTACCTTGTGATTTCCATCTGGAACATTATCCCTTAATCCCATGAATTCTGAGAGCGCCTCATCATTTTTGAATGTATCGAGAACTGGTGGTCCTCGTTGGTCATAGTCGATCAGTTGGGGATACACTAAGCGGATCTCATGATTTTGATGATCAGATTCGAAAGATACGGGACTAATCATGCAAAGGGTGGTATCCTCGAATAACCTAGGTAGATTGGATATGGGGTCCTCATCATCGCTACTAATATAGGGCTCAGTTATAAAATTATGTATGTCTCTACCTGTGACTATTGGTGAGTGTACTTATACTAGTACTAGCTAAGGAGAAATATTAACCATTCTAACCGGAGGACTTCGACCACATATGGTTATTCTCAGAGGGGTGCGTCCAAGACCAAGATTTGTTCTAGGTCACATCTCTGGCATGATAGGTATTATGACCCCATTGTCATTTTTTCCCAGTCTTTGATTTCCTGTCGTAGCCCATTGCGAGCATCACTTGTAGGCCCTTGCTTCTTTTGTCCATTGGTAAATTAGTTGCCAGTCTTTCATCTTGATACAACATGTGAGATGGATTTGCTTCAATAACCTCATGGCCAAGATCTCCCCATCTTGTGCATGCAGGATAGTTTTCAGGATAGGTTTGTGATGTGGAAGCTTGGTTTTCTTGTCGAAGGTATCCTCCAGTGATCTAGGAGATTGTGGTAGCTCTCCTATCACAAAACCATTGTTAGGGAGTTTTGGCTTTTACAACCATCCTCTTAGATGATGAGCTTGATATGAATGGTAGAAGGATGGTGGGTGTCACGTAATGCATAAAAAGTGGGCCGAGTGGTAGAATTCGATGTATGGTGTGGGCCGGGCCTCATCTAATTCTTTTGTGGCACTTAGGGGATTTTTATAATGCATGGCTTCAAGATTTTTGCAATATGAAAATGGTTCGGGATCTCCATGGACGGTAACCTCTTGTCCATTATGTGTAAATTTCACACATTGGTGGAAGGTTGATGCTACGACTTTCATCGCATGGATCCATGGGCGTCCCAGGAGGATATTATATGGTAATTCGAGGTCCAAGACCTGACATGTGGTTTCCATGAGCATTGGCCCTACTTGAATAGGGAGTTTAATCATGCCTTGAGACATTCTTTCTTGGTCATCATATGTTCTTATCATGATTCCCTTTCCTTTGTCGATGGAATCTTTTGATATTTTCAACTACTTGATGAGGCTAAGAGAACAGATGTTCAAACCTACACCTCCATCCACCAGGACCCTTTTGATTTTCCTCTTGTTTACAATGGCTTCCAAGTGAAGTGCATGGTTGTGAGATGGTTGGGAGGGGAAATTTTGGTCAGATAATGTAAGGAGATTAGGCGTTATGATATTTCCAACCATAGCTTGGAATTGCTTCACATTGAGATCTGCGGGGACAATGGATGAGGCTAATGCTTCCTCGAGAATATTCTTATAGGATGATGATCTTTTTAACAACTCCATGATGGATATGTGTGCTGGTGTTCTCTTGAGTTGGTCTAGGACATTATATCCATTAGGAACGGATCTAGATGAAGGGACTCTATTTGGTTGGGATGATCCTGCAATGGTTACCGCTTGAAATAATATTCCAAGCAGCTCCCTTCGGGTTCCCCTTTTTGCATATATTCGAGCGCTGGCCTGCGCGTCTCCGCGTCTTTTTCGGCTTCCCAGTAGGTTTTTGATCTTTTCCTTTGTGTGCATTCCTCGTTTCACAACTTTGGCAAGCGGCTCCCCATTCGGCTCCTGAAAGGCTGCGCTGGGCGCCCATGTGTCTCGCCTGCGGGGTTCTTCATTTTCTGTTGCTTTATGTTTCCCACGGGTTGCGAAACGGGGCCCACATCTTTGTACGTGGCGGTGTAGCGCAATCTTTCCCTAGCAAGAGTAGAGTATGCTGCGGCGGGCTGCGAAGGATTTCTATTGGCCTTCTTTATTTCCTGGCGGGGCCCACCCTCGCTCACGTGTCAGCGGTTCGCGGCTTTTAAAACAACAGCAGGGACGAGAGCACCACGGGTTGCGAAACGCGGCCACGCGTCTTTCGCCACCCGGTTCATGCGGCCTTTCCCCGTTTTCAAAGTAGCCTCCGTCCCCTGAACACGTGTCACTTCTCCGCAAGCTCCCGGTCAATGGAGAAGGAGTTTTCATTCGGGCCGCGGTTTGCTGCCATGTGCCTTACAT
>VDFB02165246.1:0-31270 GCA_007258455.2 Sequoia sempervirens | reverse complement strand
CATGTTTTATGGTATGCCATTAATGGTTGATCAGTTTGTTTGTGAAAATTCATCTTTCCTTGCAAACTTGTCTCATGTTCCTGCATCCATTTTACAAAAAATGTATGTTTATAGGTTATAAGTTGTGTTTTTTAGTGGTGTTATTGACTGGGAAAATCTATTTTCCTTTTGAAAGCACTATTACAGACCTGCTTATAAATTATTGATGTGAACTATATTGGAAAGTGAGTTGTATGAGTCAAGCTTTGAGATATTAATTTGAATGTGTAAGGCTATCAACAGGTCTAGGTTTTTTTGGTGCATCACCTTAGGTTCTTTTCAGCATTAGGTTTATTTTATACAAAATTATTACCCTTATCTCAGAGATTAAGTAGTTAGGTGGCATCAAAGTGGGAAGCCAACCCCTATCACTGGAGGTATTCTTTCAAATAGGTTACCCACAAACTAAAAGTAGTCCCATGTTAGTCCAAATTTGCTAAGTTCACTCAAGGCTTAGCAAACAGGGTGCAAATTTGGAGACCTAACAGTTTTGGCTTGCTCAGTGGGACAAGTGAACTGCTTCTTAGTTCATTTTATGCATTTTGTTACTAATTTTTGGTGTGTGTAGTAGTATTTTAAGCCTTTAGAGGAATTTTCTTTACATATCTGGAGACTCTGAGAAGTTTTACTGGTTTCAATATGACCAAGTGCTAGTTAGTTTTAATTAAATTTGATTTTGTGCCATGTTCCAGCTTATGAATGAACAAATATGTCTACATTTCATGGAAATATGTCATATTACCCACCATTTCATGAAAACCATGCATGTATTCCCTCTTACCAGCCATCTCACACAGAGCAACTTGTTGGTCTTATCCCAAATGTCCCTGTAACAGAAAACTACCAACAGTCCTATCATGTTTTCTACCCTCCCATCCTTGCTCAATCTCAATATCAGCCCATATATGATCAAAATAAACACCATGAAGAGGTTTTTGATGCCAACTAGCATGATTATTCACATAATTGGCCTCAAAAGTACCCTTACCAGAATGTATTGGATTTGATCAAAAAAATTTATCATGTGTTGTGGGCTTTGAGCCAAAAGCTTAAACATATGAAGATTAGTGATGCTAGTAAGGTGTTCTCACATATGTATTGGATGTTGGTTGAAATCAAGGAGTAGAAAAGGATTATCTCATAGCAGCAAGAGTTGGCTGATCAATCCTTTGTCTATGATCAAGAGCGAGTGACAAAAAGAAGGCAGTTTGAGGAAATTTTGGAAGGAGAGATAGTTGCTAAAGAGGAGCTAATCAAATCTTTGTCTACTCAGGTGAAAAGTAGTCAAGATTATTTTGATTATCAATTCCAACTAAGGTATGGGACTCAAGAAACCCTTCCCTTCCCTAGTTTTAGCTCAATTCCTCTTACAATGTTGAATCACCCTATTAATGAGGAGGTTTCCAAACACAAATTCCCCAGTTTTAAATAAGAGAAACCTTTTGAGCCCATTAGTGAGCCTACCAATGAGCCTTCTACCCATAGGTTTCCAAGTTGGAAAGAGTCATCTGCCCTACCTTGTGAATTTCCTCCATCTATCATGCAATTGGAATCATGCTCTAACATCCAAAAAGAAAAAGAAGAGTAGACCCTTGGCCCACACAACTCACTTAACATAGAGGAGACTAGGAGTGTGAACTTGCTGCATTTAGCCATGGAGGAGTACAAGCTACAACTACAAAAGGATGAACAGGAGAAGATTTCTCAGGATGTGTTTCCAAATGTTCTTGAAGAATGATCATGATAGTGAAATGTTCCAACAGACACAAAGGTGGAAATGAGGGTCAGAGGGCCTCCAAATCTCTTTAGCTTTCCTTGATTAGCTTTTAATCTCCCATTTCACACTCTTACAAGAGATCTGAAAAAGCAGGAGAAAGACACACTGGCAGTATGGTGAGTTAGGTTCTCAAGAATCAGACAACATCATGAAGAGCCTAGTGATGTGAGGGGTCATGGGATTCCATGCCTCTATTTGTTGATCTCCACCATGTTCCAGCCTCCAGAATATGGATGTGAGGAAATGAATCTGGGTAGTCATAAAGCCAACACATGAGGCTGAAGAGGAGTAGGTTACAACTAGATTTGATATTTTGTGGAGCATGCTTATGGATGGAGAAAGCTTGATGGGCTGAGCTTTGGTGAAGAAGTATGCACTAGAGCACTGAAACATTTTAAAACTCAAAAGTTGGGATGAGACAAGGAATCAAACTTCTGTTGAGGAGTTTAAATCTGACAATGGAATTAAACATCAAAGATACAAGTTTGAACACTAAACTTCATGCATCCCTGAGTGTAATGCCTTGTCTAGTAAGATGAGCTTCCTTTCTACTATTCAGAAGAGCTAGAAGCTGATATACCAAGTGAAAGTCTGTTTTAGGAAGCTACTTCACTATTTTAACACTTGTCTGCCTCCATGGAAGAAGACCAGCATAATTTGGAGCATCTTTTTTTGAGTAGTAATGAGAATTATAAACAACTTCCTTTTTGGTGTATGAAAGATCCAGAGGCTAATGTATTGATTGAAAGTGTGTTGGAAGAAGCCATCTCATTGTTATCCATTGAAGAGATGAGTGATCATTTGGAACAATGGTATGTAAAGCAAGTGGGTGATCAAGTTCCTTGTTTGTCTGACAAACATGATATCACCAAGGAAAGCCCAAGCTTTGTTCATTCAAGAGGTTGCCCCATCAGATATTTGGCCAGTTCAGAGGCCACTGAAGTACCAAAGATCATGCTTGCACCCAATTATGAGGATGCAATTGATGAAGAAGCTAATTTTGGAGTTACAGCTGAAGGTGATCCAATTCAACTCACCTATCCAGTTCAATAAAACAATATGCATGATCATTTTTGAGGTGCAAGTAAGTTCATTTTCATTTTTCATGAAACACTGTGATAGTCTATTGAATATCTATATGTGTTTCATGTTCTTTCAACAATGCATAATCATGTAATGCATCAGTTGTTGATTAAAAAGGGGTGTTATTTTGCAAAACCTATCAATGACTTTGTTTGACCGTCTTCTTTGTTGGTTAGAATAGGTTAGTGTAGTTTCATTAGTTAAATGTTTTTCAGTTTTCCCTAAGTGTTGTTTTGCACAGTTAGGTGGTAGTTTCCATTCTATATTGTTGGTTTTCCTTGGTTTTCAAAGTGTCTCTTGTTGGTTTTATGAGTTACAACAATTTGCAATGTTGTTTCCAAGTGGTATTAGTTTTCTGAGTGACCCCGTGCCCAATGGATAAGCTTAGGCAACTGGTCTCATGTTTAGCAAGAAAACATATATCAGATGTCACCAAACATGTTACCTAATTTTTAGCTTTCAGCTAAAATCAGGTTTAGTGTTTATTCTTTTGTGTTGTTCATTTAAACATTTAAAAGATAAACCATAGTCTTCTACTTTTAATATGCATGAGAAAGATTGTCAAATGAAACATATTACATCTTTCATTTTCAATGTTGCAAATTACAAAAAATGATAAAAGAGAATCATATGTATACAAATGTAATCTTTTATTGATAATCATTAAGGTACATTTCCCTCACAAGCCAAGGGACTAACTCTCTTATTCAATGAAAATATGAAGCAATTCATACATTAATAAGTAAAGGAAACAAACAATGTGCATATAAGAATGGAACCAGTCATTTCCTGAGAATGACTGGTTACTAGTTGCCTGCTTTAATGTTGTTGTTGCCCCCAAACTTCTTGTGCCCTTCCCAACTCTGTAGTGCTCCTAGTTTCTATATATGAAAGTATAGTGATGTTAGAGAAAGGCCCTAGGCAATGAAAGATTCAATCCTTACATACACACCTACATATGCATGTATAAACTAATCCATAAGTGCATAAAATAAGCATGCAAACCTTGGATGTCCTAGAAAATAGTGAAGTTATCAAAAACATCCAGGATGTGTATTTATTTTCTAACTTGTTTGCTTCGTGTGCAGACTTAGGACAGGTTGGTTACTGTTCTGATTCAATTAAATACAACATGTGGGGTGAATGTGACTCCCACGAGGGGAGAGATCAACATGCTTTGAAGGGAAAAGGAAATTGAGCAACTTGATCAAAGATTCATCTATTATCAATGCATTAAATCAATATGGAATCACACTAGTTGATCAACTTTCATTATCAGATTCAAAAGATGCAACATATTTAGCTGATATGTCCTTTAATCTTCCTAAGAAGATCCATGATCTGTTTATGAAGGAAGTAAGTGACTTCATAGATGCATCAAGTTCAATTATGCATCTCTTAAACAATGAGGAAGCATTCCAAGATGTTGTCAAGCCCCTTGCACCATAACCCTATTGGGAAGACACACATCACATAGGAAGGTGAGCTTTCAGGTCACCCATAGGTGACATGTGGTTGTCCAATAAAATTAAAATGAGGAGATAGTGTGTATTTATTACACATAACCAAAAAGAGAGCAATGGTTGAGTCAAGGTCATGATACAAGTACAAAGGACAACACCTTTGCAAGATCTACAAGAGGAAAATAGAATTGATAGTGTTCATTCATAGGTGTACTTGTGAAAATGAATGCAATAAGTGAAGGTCATTGTCATCGATAAGGACAGTAAACAATGCATGCTACAATGGTCTCATGAAGGACAACAGTAATAAATGTATGCTACATGATAGCAGGGATAGTTACTACATTCAAAAAATGGAGAAAATGAGCCATGTTTCACCTTGGTGGCAAATAATGAACTATGATATGATCCATGCATTGAAGAGTATAGCCAACAAAAAAAAAGATCAGCTACATATACATCAAAGAAATTACAAGTTGACAAGTATGGGTGAGTACTCAAAACATAGCATAATTGTTTTTCATGACAAAGAAACATGGCCACCTATTTTCAAAATCTTCCTGTGAGATCATGGCCCAAAAGAGTGAAAGGAGAAAATCAAAGAATCCATGACTTGCTTCCCTCATAAATTAGATAATGAAAGTTATATATTGTCTTCTGGATTGGGAATACGATAAGCTTGAAAGCATTCCAAGCATGTCAAAATGGACAAAAAATAAAAATAAAAAAAATCTGAAGTTGCAAAAGGCTCTATTCAAGAAATTCTCAATCAAACATGAGACAAACAAGTTTTCCAGATAACATTCAAAGCATGTTGGTTTAAGGAAATGCACAAAAGGAAAATATATTCAAGAAACATCAACTCTAGTTGACACAAATATATGCCTATTATGAACATGCCATTACAAGGAGTCATGATAGCAATGGAACCCTCATATGATGTGATCAAGATACAATTTTTATGCCATAACACAAGGAACAGGGGTATGCTATTCTCTATATTGAGCCATTAGCTTATGTTAATGATTGAGCAAGTTGCCAAATGGTTTCCTCTAGAAATGATTCCTCTAAGCATAGACAAAGGATTCAAAGAAGAGCATTGATATTAAAGATGGCAGTGGTCTTGAATGAAATAGAGGAGCTCATGAAATTCAATTATTGAAACCATCATGAATCATGGTGCTTTAAGGAGCAGAGTATAGTCATGAATAAGAGCAGTTCCATTAGAAGTTATAGGTTTATATTCATGATTATTTATAAACTTGAGAAAACAAATCAACAGCGAATGATAAACCGTGACTAATCCATGAAATTCAAGAATAAGCATGATCATTAGAAGACATGAAGTACAGTCCATTCACAACAAGGTAGAGAATAAGTAAAGGATAGTCAAGAGGTTCAAGCCTTAGCATTTTAATCAATCAATGTGAAAAGCTATTGCATGAGAGGAGCATCCTATTGCCAAGTCACAAACCTATGGAAAGAAAGAGATTTCAATGCTAGTTATGATTCTTTACTAGCCATGGCCTTTAGTTACAGGGTGACATTCCCAAGTGGATCATGAATGATAAAATAGTGGCAGCAATGAATGAACAAGTGACAACATAGTGTGTTCCAATGGAGCAATCCTAGATCTAATCAAAATAGTGGCAATCATTACTTCTAATGGGGCAGTCATGTGCATTGATAGATATAAATGTGATTTAAGGTAAGTCACCAATCAATGAGTAATTTGGTCAATTAAATGCATAAACAATGGGATGCAACAACTAATGAAAGACCATAAAAAGTTGTGGAGAAGAAATGAAAATGATAATTACAACTCCAATTGTGAAAAAGTGTAATCATGCTATCCTTGAAGAGCAACACTTTCCCATTCCTACTTTATCCTGAAGTTAGGAATACATCCTCAGATTGAAAGCAATAAGAGTCTACAAAAGAGTGAGGGGAGCTTAATTCAGGATTTGCATCTGTTGGGTCAACGTTCAAGGAGCTTTACATTGATAAGGATAGTGACCATGAAGTGTAGAATACAGGTTATTCACAGTGACCAAACCCACTTTGGGGTTTTCATTTTCAAAAAAATTCTACAGAAAGGAAGTGCTATAGAAAACCCAGTTAAATGCTCACTAAAATGGCACATTTTTCTAAAAATTCGGGCTTTCATTGTGCCCACAATGTGCAATAACATTGAATCATTTTTTGCAACAAAATTTGAAGTTGCTTGTCAAATTGAAAAAAATACCCATATGGGTTCACCATGAAAATCTGATATAGAAATGGCAAAATGGAGAATTTCCTACAAGAATCAGAAAGATGAAAGCCACTTCATGTTTTATGATAGGTCATGGTCAAGATTGACCTTTTTCTACAAAATGTGGAAAACCCACCTGGGGTTTCAAAAATTGGAGCAACATTGCTATTTTCTATAGAAAAATGGAATGAACTTACAAAATCATCTGCATTTTTTGCAACAAATATGAAATTTTCAAGAAAATCAAGATGCCCACTTGGGTTCTTTAACAAACAGTTACAGATTCATAGAAATATCATGCTACAGAAAACCCAAAATAGGGTTTTGCAATTAAAATTCAAAATGAAGCAGAAATCATGAATGTAGAAAAACCCAGTTTGCAAAAATGGAGGACGAGCTCACAACAAGTCCTTTCCTTCTACATATCAAGAAACCCGTCTGGGTTGTTAAAAATTTGTGAAATACAAAGGAAAAATCAAAAGACAACATGAGGGTTTTCAAAAGTGAAGTTGAGCTACATAAAAGACACACTTTTTCTGTTCATGGCCAGTGAATCATTCTTTTCATGAAAGCAACATAAACAAAAATGAAGGTGTCATTGTTAACGAATGCAAAGAAAAGAAAATGAGCATTTGTTGTTATCTTAGAAAAATGAAGAGCTCGAATGGCTTTCTATTGCTTAAAAAAAACAATGGAGTGGTCGACTAAACTCACCTGGAGCTTTTTCTCATGCAATCTCTGCAATTTTCAATCTTTTCTTTTATCAAAAGCTTCATACAAGCTTCTCATGGTGGATGTCAAGAAGACAATTACAATAACCAACAGGAAAATCAACACAATGGTAAGGAGAATGCTATAGGTCGCGGCCTAAAGTGAATGAAGGAGCTCCAAAGAAGGAATAAGATGCATATTTATATCAAACAAATGCTTTTACCTGTGTTTCCATGGTATTTTCCTTAGTAAATCACCAAAATCCAGTGTGATTCTCCACGTTTTTTCTATGTTTTCTCAAACCTCATGGCAACAAAGTCTTGCTCCAGATTTTCCAAGTGACCAAATGATGGTGTTTTTTTCCATTATTTGGGTGTTTAATGATTAGGGTTTGACCCTTGAGTACTGATGGGATTTTTTATCCCATGTTTTAAAAATTGAGGCATGTGGTAAATGCAATGGGGGCCGAAACTTGACTTATTCACTTAGGCATTTTATGCCTTAGGGATTTTTCCCTTTATTTCAACTTTGTGCTAGGTGTTTCAAACTACATGCAACATGGAGTGTGTTAAGTTACACAAATGTAATGCCTTTGTTTTGCCCAATAATCATGTGACTTGGAATATGCTTTCCAAGGGGTTTGGAGGTCGGCCATATTGGCCAGGTATTTTGGAGACTATGATGCCTTTATAAACATGTGTATTGCCATGTGTGAGTAAAATGCAGAGTGTGATAGGTTGATATAGTCAAGTGCCTTAGAAACTTTTGAAGGCTTTTAGATAAGATATTATATGTTGCATTTGTTTCCAACTTTTGAAGATATCATGTAAGTGATTTGAAAATCACTTTCAGTTTGCTTTTAAATGCAAATGTAATACATATTAATGGTGGGGTCCCTTATCTTGTGCTTGAATTGTAAAGTGACTTGTTAAGTGATGTTTTATGAATCACTTAAACAAGGTCATTATCTTTAATGTTTTTTAAAGCCATGTGTTTTCAAAAACACACATATTGCATGATGGAGAATGTGGTCAAGTCTTGTATGAGGACCAATGATGACTTGCAGAAATGAGGAATGTGTGGGATGTTGTTTTGACTGATTTTGGTGGAAAGGAGGCTATCTGGAGGCATTTTTTGTCACATTTTTGGGGTGACTATTGACTTGGCCTAACTTTTCTTCATGTGGAGGACATTTTGGAGAGTTCTAGAAGGTTCTTTTTGGCCTTTTCTATTGTATCCAACTAGAATCTTCTGGAAGCACTTGTGTGAGGGTTTTGGTGGGTTTTGGTTTAAGTATGTTCATTTTGAACATTTGAGGGAGTTCTTTCTTTTTCCAGCAGGAGGATAGCTTTATTTTCTTGGAGTTATTTTCATGGAGTTGTATTGTAACTCAGATAGACCTATTATACAGTAAGCACTTTGAATTAATAAATTGGAGCATTTTTATCTTCTCTCTTCATGTTTCATGGTATGCCATTAATGGTTGATCAATTTGTTTTTTGTGAAAATTCATCTTTCCTTGCAAACTTTTCATGTTCCTACATCCATTTAACAGAAAATGTATGTTTATAGGTTATAAGTTGTGTTGTTTAGTGGTGTTATTGACTATGAAAATCTATTTTCCTTTTGAAAGCACTGTTACAGACCTCCTTATAAATTATTGATGTGAACTGCATTGGAAAGTGAGTTGTGTGAGTCAAGCTTTGAGATATAATTTGAATGTGTAAGGCTATTAATAGGTCTAGGTTGTTTTGGTGCATCACCTTAGGTTCTTTTCAGCATTAGGTTTATTTTATGCAAATTCTTACCCTTATCTCAGAGATTAAGTAGTTAGGTGGCATCAAAAGGGGAAGCCAACCCTTATCACTGGAGGTCTGCTTTCAAACAAGTTACCCACAACCTAAAAGCAGTCCCATGTTAGTCCAAATCAAGCACTCCACTCAAGGCTTAGCAAATAGGGTGCAGATTTGGGAACCCAACAATTCCTTAGGATATTTTCCTTTCATCATCATCCTTGGTTTTCCTAAAGTGACTAAGTCAAAATGTTATGCAAACCAATTCATGGGTGGGACCGCATGCGTGGTTATTTCCCATTAAGACTTCTAATGTCCTTACATGCCCATCCTTCTACATGTAGGGTTCCATAAGGGACCTTTTCCCTTTCCCAAATTCTGAGTTGATGGCACACATGCCAAGTCCTCAAGCTCATAGCAAGTCTTCATAAGACAATATTGCCTACCGACCACCATCCCTCCACCATTCCTAATAGTGAAGATATGATGGTGGCTTGTTAGCTCCCTCCCACATATCCTAAATTGGTGAAACCTTCCCTCAAGATAGCTCTTATTATCTAAGGCACCCATGGGTCCCATTCTATAGTGTGGAATTTTCATTTAGGTTGTCGTGCTCTAAATTCTATTGCTTAATGGCAGAGACTCCAAACATCCTTCGACCTTCCTACACCCACATGCCTCAGACCTGCAAATGCATCAAACTTAACCTAGTAACTTCAAGTGCCTTACAATTGATTTTTGCACGTGCCAAAGCACCTCACATGGAATTTGATTGCCAAGTTCACCATGCAAAAATTTTGTTAAGCAGCAGCCATTCAGAGTCTATGTGGCCTTGGCACCATCCTACTCCTAGCTACCGAATGGCTTCTGTAGCCTAGGGGAAATCCACACCCTAAACCCATATTTATGTTTATGGTCCGCTAAAATGAGCTCCAAATGTGAACAATGATGAATATTAAGGATATTTTAATGATGCATGGATGGACCTAACAATGAGTTTGTAGGATTTGACTAACATTTTCCTTGATTTATGAATGAAGAGCTCACTGCACCTCTTTTGTGCAAGATTCATGGAACCATGCTAGAGGGGTAGTTTTTGTTGTGCTCGAAGGGTGATTGCAACCACCAAAGGAGCTACTTATGTAAATATTGATGTCAAGGGGAGTTCTACCTAATTGAATAAGCCCTCTTAAGAATTTGTGTCAGGAAATACCAAGTTGAGAAATTCTTTCAAACAAAGAGCATGACAGAGCTATTTTAGTTTCCACCAAATGATGATGGACAGGAGGAGTTGTCCCCCGTAATCAAGAGCAACATATTTGCTTCTCGGTGACAAGAATCGGTAACAAGACCTGTTCGATTGGCTAAAAGGATGCTGCAAATATATCAAACAAGGGGTAGCCTTCAACAGTTTCCAGCTATAGCAGAAAAGGCAACTAGAAGACAAAAACTATAGTGGCTAAAAAGAAAAATAGGCTACAAGACAAAAGATGTATTTTATATTGTCATATATTTGGGGTTAGGTGAAACCCTAATGTAAAACAAATCTGATCCATTCATTGTAATTAAATCCTAGCCATTCATTTGGGCTTTGGAAATCTATAAACAGGGGCTTGCTCCTCATTTGTAGGTGGTGGTGAATTCTTGTAAGAGGAATATTGCACCAATAGAAAGAAGCATTGCATTGTTTAATGGTTGTTTTCTTCAATCTTGATCATTGTGCATGTATGATTCAACTTCCATGTTAGTTTTAGTTTCTTGAATGTCTTAATGGTGGTTGTTTTATAGTATTGATGCAATTCTAGCTCATGGCTTTGTGTTTTGTTGATGATGAATCACTTTCGCAGCTAGTATAAGATATTTAACATTTCTACAACTACTAATTGTATGTTCATGAGGTGAATGCACACCTAAAATATATGTTGACCAGAAAATGCACTAGTTTTGTATAGTTGTGGTTCTGGTCAAGCAAAAAATCAATTATGGGAGTTTCTTTATATTGTAGCATGCCCCACGTTGCTTGTTCATTCATAGCTTAGGACTTATATTGACCTCTCTCAACCCTTGCTCTTTCTGCCTTTTAAATCCTTTGTTAGAGTAGGATTCCAAGCATCAAAAAAATGTTAAATATGATGAACATGGTGAGTTTCAACTTGTTGTTCTCAGTGGGAAACTACTATTCATTCACTTCAAGCACCTTGAAACTCCATTTTCAGACCCAACTTCCCATGCTTTGTAAACCGTAAATGCTATCCTATAATTACCAGCAAATCACATCAACCAACTAACTATTCCAAGCATTGTCATGACCTAACACCTGAGAGACCTTGGGGTAGTAATCTAGAACTTGTTTGTATATTTATACCTTTCAAGAGAGGTAGCATACTTGTTTGTTTCCTGTGTTGAGAAGGTGCAAAAATACCCATCAAAACCAACCAAAATTTTGTTAGACTACAACTTACCAAACTTTTCTTAAAACACTTCAATCAACCTGGTTTCTTGACACCTAGTGTATTCAACACCTGATACTTTTAAACCATGATTTACTTCAAAGGTTTCCACTTTTACATTTTATCCCTTGGTGATCCTTAACCAACCAACACCTGTCATAAGCATTAATTATTTAAAATTTGGGTCTCCAAGCCTTATATTCTTGGGGCATGTTGTGAGACCACACAACAACAACCTTCATATGTACATACAATTTTCCATACATGTGACTTAAAAACTCAATCTCTCTTTGAATTCCTACTCAATCAACATCTAATAGCATATCCTCATCATCATAGAACCAAATAATTATCTATGAAGAAATGTGAAATTTCCCACACTGATACACTATACAAGGAATGACTGCAATATACAAGGCTGAACTCTATCATTCGTATCTTTTGGAATACTTCACAAAATGTCACCAAATATTGAATGTATATGCACCTAATAATCTCAAAACTGTAGTTAGAATCATAGAGTGATATATCCACTTGTGGTGAAGTGTGGACCCAAAAATTGATGCAATGAACCACAATACTATCATAAGGATTACTTGGCCAAATTCCTATAGATGCTTCCAAGCCATTCTAGAATGATCATAAAAATTTTGACATCAATGACAACACTGGATCATATAATATATGCACCTCATGCTTATTTTTCCAAACAACATCAACAATGAAAAACTACCAATAGTCTATCCCTTTCTTCCAACACCTAGTGTATTCATTGTTGCTATTACTTTATATTGTGAGATAATCCTCATCGTGGTTTTTCCCTTCTTGGGTTTTCCACATAAATTTGGTGTTCTTATGTGTTTGAATGTGTTTGCATTACTGTTTCATATGTAACTTACATTCAGCTAATGCATGATAAAGGTATAATGGTTGTTAAGGGTTTAAGGCTAATACAAATTTGGATGTTAATGAGGGTTTTAATGTTTTAATATACAAATAATTCACTCCCTTTATTTTCTTGTACATCTAAAAATTGGTATCATAGAAAGCTTCCTTGGAAGAATATTAACCACTTGAGGTAGATCCAAATGGTACATAGGAAGGAGGCTCCCTTGTTTGATGGGATTAATCATGCATTTTGGAAAACCAGGATGGAAGGCTTCCTTGTTTCCCTAGGGTTTGGAGTTTGGAAGTCAATTTAAATTGGATACACCATGCCTACTAATGGAATATCAACTAATGAAGAGATCAAGGAATATGAGAACAATGGAAAATAAAGGAATGCTCTTTTCAGTGGTCTTGTTGATTCAAAACTTGTGAAGGTTAAGAGCTACAAATATGCTAAAAAAATATGGAAGAAGCTAGAAAGCGTCTATGAGGATATGATAAGGGACCAAGCAAGTAAAGATGCAAAATTTGAAGACCAAGTTTGAAACCCTAAGGATTTCAGAGGATGAAGATATTGCAGGCTTGATGCAAAGAAAGAACTTAAACTTGACTCTCTTGACACATTTCATACAAGGATTAATCACATTCAATAACTAGGTGCATCCTAGTTCATCCTAGACACATTGCTCCTATAGCCTAATGGAATTCAACAAGAAAAATCAACATGACACATGAAATCTTAAACTATTCAAGTTATCTTACAATGCATTTTTATGTTTTACAACTCATCATTCCTTATGAGATCAAATGACACATATATTTTGTTAAACCCTCAAGAAACTAGGGTTTATTCCCTTTTGACAAGGTTTTTCTTATAAAAATCACCCATAACTTCTTGTGGTCAAAATATATCAAACCAAGTCTTTGGAATCCATTAGAGAATGCAAAAATAGGGATTTCCTAAAAATTTTAGCATTTTTTACTATACCAATCAAGAGAAGTGAATTTTTTTCTCAAAACTGGAAACCCTAGTTTCTAAACAAGGCTACTAGGAAGATTGAGTTGTTAGACCAGTCAAACAATATTTTCTTTAGGACTAGTAAGAATTAAAAAAATCTAAAATAAAATTATCTTTCCACACATATAAGTTGTAGGTTCATACCAATCCATACAGGGTTGTACAAGTTGGTTTTTAGACTACTACACACAGAAAAACACAAGTAAACATTGTAAGAATTGATGGTTTTCATTCCAAATCTCTTTCCACATCTGCTTGGTGTGAGAATAATTTTATCTCTTCAAATCCAACTAATATAACTCCTCAAGCTAACTTCTAACTTCCAAAACCCAAAGTTGCAAAGTTGTATGTACTTTTTGTTGCAAACATTGACAACTTTTTGAAAATTTTCCAACCAATCAAAAGGCACACACATGACCCCAAATGGTCCAAAATGACCTTATTTGCACAAAACACAAATTAAATCAAAACCAAGGTTGGAGAAAAAATTCCAAAGCTTTACAAAATGACAACAAAAGCATCAAAATGGATGCCCCTTCATCATACTCCCAAGGGAAAGAAAATTTGAGTTTCATCTCAAATGATGGTCAACTATTTTTTCTACTTTCTCCAATTGTGTTGTAGTCTTAGCTATCTTCTAACCTCCTCATGATATTTTGCATGCTTGGATTGATCTGCTCTATGTTTCTTGGTTTGCACTCTTTTCTTCCTCTCTTTCTTCTTGCATCTTCTCTTACTTATCAACTTCTCTGCTTGAAGACTCCAAGATTCTATTTCTCTGTCATATACCTCATTGTTGCTGTCCATTTCTTCCTCCTCTTCATTTTCTCCTTGGTCTACACCTTTATAAACATTATCATCCACATGCATTAGATAAAAATCGTGAGGCCAATTTACCTCTTCATTAGCTCCTTGTGCTAGTTGTCTTTCTTCTTCCTTGATCTCAACTATACCCATCTTTGTATCAACTTTATAATCCTCACCAATGCTGGTGTCTTGAATGTACCTCTTTCTAATGGACCTATGCATTTATTTCTACTTGAGAACATTGTTCTTCCACAATTTCTATGCTTGATTGAAAACACTCTTAGTCAATGAATGTCTCTTCTTTATTTTTTTCATCTTCTCTTTTCAAAGTAACCATCCTTTTCTTTCTCCTTTTGTGAACAATCATCTTTATGGTCCATTTCACTTTATTATGTATTGGCCAATACCAAAGAAATCATTGGTCTTCTTCCTCAAACTACTATTGTACTATATGCTTAATTCCTTTTCTTAACTCTTCCATATCTCTATCAAACTCTTCATCTAATCTTATCTTATTGAATTTCATATTCTCCCTCTAAGTTTGCTGCTACATCTTGCTATCTCTTCTCTTTTCTCTACTTCTTCTTGTGATACCTCACCTAGGTTTTCTTTCCTTTTCCTCACTACCTAGTCTTTTGGCATCCAAGTTCTTAACTTCAACCTATCAAATGAAATACACAAACTTTCCAAAACTTCCCTTTCCTAGACCTTTGGGCTCTGATACTAAAAATGATGTAGAGAAAGAACTTAAACTTGACTCTCTTTACACATTTCATACAAATATTAATAGAATTAAATAACTATGTGTATCCTAGTTAATCATAGACACATTTCTCTTGTATCCTAATGGCATTCAACAAGTAAAATCAACATATCACATACATTTTATTAAACCCTCAAGCAACTAGGGTTTATTCCCTTTTGAGGGGGTTTTTCTTATAACAATCACCCATAACTTCTCATGGCCAAAATATATCAAACCAAGACTCTGGAATCCATTAGAGAATGAAAAAATAGATATTTCTTGAAATTTTTAGCATTTTTCACCATACCAATCAAGAGAAATGAATTTTTTTTCTCAAAACTAGAAACCCTAGTTTCTAAACAGGGTTACTAGGAAGATTGACTTGTTAGACCAATCAAAAAATATTTTCTTTAGAATAGGTAAGAATGAAAAACATCTAAAATAAAATTATCTTTCCACCCATATAATTTTTAGGTCTATACCAATCTATATAGGGTCATACAAGTTGGTTTTCAAACTGCTACACACAAGAAAACATTGCAAGAATTGATGGGTTTTGTTCCAAGTCTCTCTCCACATCTACTTGGTGTGAGAATATGTTTCTCTCTTCAAATCCAACCAACCTAAATCCTCAAACTAACTTCAAACTCCCAAAACACAAAGTTGCAAAGTTGTATGCACTTTTTGTTCATTGACAACTTTTTTACAATTTTTCAACCAATCAGAAGGCACACACATGACTCCAAATGGTCCAAAATGACCTTATTTGCACAAAAAAACACAAATTAACTCAAAACCAAGGTTGGAGAACAAATTCCAAACATTTACAAAATGACAACAAAAGCATCAAAATGGATGCCCCTGCATAAAGGCTACATGCATAGAGTGGATAAAGTTGTCAATTCCATCAATGGCCTTGGTGGAAATCTACCAGAAGATGAGGTGGTAAATAATGTATTAAGAACTCTTCCTAAATATTATAGTCATAAAGTTTCTACTATTGAAGAAGTTTGGGATTTAGATCATTATTCTAGAGATTAGTTTTCCGATACTTTAACTACTTTTGAATTGACAGAGTTTGATCAAAATGATTCAAGAAAAGAGATTTCTTTTAAAGCTAGCAAAACATAGAAGGATGATGGATCAGATCTAGATGATCTTGATGAGGTAGAAGAAAATTTTATTAGGAGACTAAAAGGGGAACTAGAAAGTACAAAGGTAAGTTACCTTTCAAATGTTTCAATTGTGGAAAGATAGGTCATTATGCTTCAACATGTCAAGCCAAAATTTCAAATGAAAAATATAAGGATAATAAAGGTAAATATGCGGAAGAGAAGTTATTATGTTAAAGAATATTCTATTATATTTGATGATGAATCTGACTACCCGGATGATGAAAATGATGAATTCTTGTTCATGGCTTTAAATGTTTGAACTAATTCTATTGACTCTAAAACATGTATGAAGGAACCTACTACAGAAATAGGTCACAACATCCAAGGAACTATTTTGATTGATTTTCATGCTAGAGAGGAGAAAAATATCTAGATAATTGACTATGGATGCTCAAATTATATGGCAGGTGATAAGAATAAGTTTTTTAAACTTTAGAATTTTGAAGGTGGTCTTGTTAAGTTTGGTGATGATACATCTGCTAAGATATGTGGAAAAAGTCCAATTAGTTTTTATGGAAAGAATAATACAAATGATGTTATTTATATCAAGGGTCTTCAACATAATCTTTTGAGTGTAGGAAAAATATGCAGAAAAGGAAATAATCTTGTGTTCCAGGATGGTGGTTGTAAAATCAAAAAAGGAAGCTCTAGAACTCTAGTTATTGTAGGAACAAGGACGGATGGGAATGTTTATTAGCTTAAAGGAGCTAATGGTAAGTGTTTTATGACTCAAATCAATGAGAGTTGGCTATGGTATAACAAAATATGTCACTTCAATTTTGATAGCCTAGTGAGGATCAACTCTACTCAAACTATGAGACATCTATGAATAATTACAAAGTCTATCAATGCAGTTTGCAAGGAATGTCAGATTGGGAAGAAAACAAGAAATAGGTTCAATATCAAAGAATATTCTACCACAGGACCATTTGAGTTGGTGCATACAAACCTATGTGGACCTACAAGAATAGGAAGCTTTCAAGGTGATATTTCATGTTGTTAATTGATGATTACTCTAGAATGACTTGGGTAACTTTTCTTAGAGAAAATTGGAAGATCTAGAAAAGTTTAAAGCATTTATAGCTATGGTTGATAATGAAATGGATATCAAAATCAAGTGCTTAAGGTCTGACAGAGGTGGAAAAATCACATCCAATGAGTTTAACCATTTTTGTGAAGACCATGGAATAAAGAGGCATTTTTCAACCCCTAGAACTCCTCAACAAAATGGAGATGTGGGGAGAAAGAATAGGCTAGTTTAGGAAGTATCAAGGACAATTATGAAGGAAGAAAATCTACATGATGTCTATTGGAGAGAAGCTATTCATACTATAGTATACATACTCAATAGAGTACAAGAAAGAGTAAACAGTTCAAAGACTCCCTAAGAATTATGGTATGGAGGAACTCTTACTATAAAATAGTTTAGAGTGTTTGGAAGCAAATGTTATATTAGAAGAGATGAAGAAAACTTGGGAAAGTTTGATGCAAGTTCAGATTAAGGAATCTTCCTTCGATATTATACAAGAAGAAAGGCTTATTGATGCTACAACAAGAGGCTGAAGAAGATAGTTGAAAGTACAAGTGTCAAAGCAAATGAAGAACCATATAAAATATTAGTATTGATAGAAGGATATGAGTATAATGAGTCTTCTTGTAGAGAAGAAGAAAAGGAAAAGGAAAAGGAAATTCAGGTTGAAGAGGAAGATGTTCTAGAAAGGAGTCCTAAGAGTCCTAAGTATGTGAAGAAGAATAATTTTGAAGATAAAATCGTTGGTGATAAGAGCAAAGGTGTGTTGACAAGAAGAAAAGATGTGACAAAAGAATATGTAAATTTGTGTCTACTTTCTAAAGTAGAACCTAAGACAGTGATTGAAGTATGTAAGGATGATAAATGGACCAAAGCTATGAAAGAAGAATTGATGTAAATTGAGAAGAATTAGACTTGGGAATTAGTCCCAAGACCAAAAAACAAGAATGTAATAGGAACTAGATGGGTATTCCAGAACAAGTTGAATGAGAATGGAGAAGTTGTCAGAAATAAGTCTAGACTTGTGTGTAAGGGATAATCACAAGAGAAAGGAATATATTTTGAGGAGATATTTTCTCTAATGACAAGAATGGAGGCCATCGGGAGGTTTTTGGACTTTGCAACACATAAGGATTTCAAGTTTTATTAGATGGATGTGAAGTATGCATTCTTAAATGGTGAATTGGAAGAAGAGGTATACATTGAACAAATAGAAGACTTTTAGTTATTTGATGATCCTAATATGGTTTATAGATTGAAGAAGGAATTTTATGCTCTCAAGAAATCTCCCATAGTATGGTATGCAAGATTGGATAGGTACTTGTTGTAGCAAGGATTCAATAAAGGTATTGCAAATAGCAATAGGTATTTAAAAGTTGAAGGAGAACAAATCTTGATTATGGTAGTATATGTAGATGACATAATCTTTAGACGAAATAAAGGTATGTGCAAGGGATTTTCAAAAGAAATGTAGAAATATTTTGAGATGTCTATGTTTGGGGAGATGAATTTCTTCCTTGGGATACAAATTAGTTAGACGAAAAAAGGAATGTTCATTTCACAATCAAAGTATGTCAAGGAAATGTTGAAGAAAATTGGAAGGGAAGGATCTAAAATAGTATTTACTGGTTACAAGTTGAGCAAGAATGATGAATCTCCTAACAATGATTAGAGCAAGTACAAATCAATGATTGGTGGATTGCTATATCTAACTGCTACTAGATTGGATGTCATGCATGTAGTTTGTCTTGTGGAAAGAATTCAAGAATATCCCAGAGAATCACATGTGGCAGTACTAAAATAGATATTCAAATATTTGTAGAGAACTCAAGAATATAGTCTACGGTATCCAAAGATTATTGATTTCTCTTTAAATGCATATATCGATGCAGATTGGGCAAGTTGTGTGGATGAAAAAAGAAGTACAAGTGGAGGTGTTTTCTTTCTTGGAAATAGATTGGTTTCATGGTTGAGTAAGAAGAGGGATTCATTATCATTATCTACTATAGAAGCAAAGTTAATACACTAGCATCTTGCTACACACATGTGTTTTGGATGAAGCAAACATTCAAGGATATCAGAATGTCATATGATGAACTTATTTCTATCCTATGTGACAATACAAGTGCAATCAATATATTAAATAATCTAGTGATGCATTCAAGGACAAAGCATATCTCAATCCCGTGTCACTTCTTGAGAGAGAAGGATTCAAAAAATGAGGTGAAGTTGGAGTATGTTCCTACAAAGGATTAAGTTGCAAATATTTTCATGAAGGCTCTTCCTAAAGATACTTTTGAGTATTTCTGAGAGAAATTAGGGGTTATTACCCCTCCCTTTTTCAATTAGATGCATAAGAGTGTACATTAGTTTGGTTGAGCAATTCAAGATTTATTATTTTGTTCTATACTAATGAAGGATACCTCTTATGGGGAGTAGATAGTAGTGGTTACTATTTGGTGTAGTGTATGGAGAAGTATTTTCTAAAAATTAAAGGAACAAAGTGGAAGAGAGAGTCAGTGTTGTAGAAAAATAAGTGTAGTTACTTGTTGATGATGCATGATAGATGCAATTTTTTCCCTTTGAACATTGTCAAAGGGGGAGAGCAAGATATTTGGATGAGCCTATGTCCCTTTTTCATTGATGTCAAAGGGGGAAAAAACTAGAGTGGTTGTAAAAACATAGTTTAGAAAAGTATTACAAAACAAAGCTAGAGTTGTGTAGGAGAAAGTTAATTTGGTTGAATATGGTCTAAAGACCACAGGGGGAGAAAGTGTTCAGGAGTAAGAGATTGTGAGTATTAAGAGTAAGAGTTGCCTCAATCAGGGGGAGTACTTCTTTTTGCAGAGTTCCTATTGGTATGTTCTTATTGTTGATGGTTTTTCAGAAATGGTGTTATCAATAACAAAGGGGGAGATTGTTGGAACGTTGAGTTGTTTGTGATTTTTTTGGGTGTTTTCATTGATGTCAACCCCTTGTACGAAGAGATTTATTAGAATTTTTCTAGTGTTGATGATGCTTGGACTTATTGTATTGTGTTAGCATATAGTTGTCATTGATGTCAAATGAGGGATCAGAAGTGAGATAGAGTTGATCCTATAAAGAAGAATGTTGGCATTAATGTAAAAGTGTCATTGATGTCAAATGAGTATTAGAGGCAAGATGGAATTGATCATGCAAGGGAGATGTTGGCATGATGTTAGATCAATTGTGTGATCAGTGGTGTGCCTGAATGACATAGAGCTCAAAGGAAGTTGTGAGAGTAGTCGACCTAATTATGGAAGCATGTGGTGTTGTTTGATGTTGTTGTGCAAGTGTTGAAGAGATTGCAGGAGTTCGGGCCTTGGGCCTACCATATATATCTTGCTGAAGAAAGAAGGCATTTGGAGTTAGTCATTTTTGACAATGCCTAAAATGTTTCAAGAAGCAGGCCTCAATCATACCTCTTACCGATTCCCTCAGAGTTATGAAGAAAAATCCACCAAGTCCAAAGGTTTTCAGACTTCATACTTTGAGAGTATAGGTTACCCTTGTGTTTGAAAAGAGTAGTATGGAGGATCTCTGAACCCCAAAGTAGTGTTAGGAATCATGTTGGAGGTATGGCTTGTGTCTTACCAAATGGAACTAAGCATATGGAGTATGAAGTAACCACGAATCTTGACCCTCAAAAAGGCATCAGCGTTCATAAATCAATAGGGAGGCTTGCACCTTACCAAAAGGTATGATGAGTTGTATGAAAGAAGGGAGGATCCCAACCTATGAAAGGGCTTTCTTCTTCATTTTTCAAAGGTATGGTTGTCAATTTAATTTCTTGAGATTTGCATAGTATGGTGATCATGGGATCCCCGATCCTTAACACCCAATTGATGACATGAGGTAACAAGAGTTTGCATCAGTCGAAGGTTCTTCATCGGGTTGACTAATGGATTTCAGTGGGACTTAGTGGCTAGTCCCCTTGACATCGTGATAAGCACTTCATCGAAGAGATAGACACATTTTGAAAGGAAAAAATAATGAGTCCCTTCAATACTATGGGAAGGTGAATGACGTAGCATAGATTGATAGGTGGTAGTAGCCCACCATCCTGCCAAATGGAAGTGTTGACTCACTTTGACCCCACAGGCTAGTAGGAGTTTGACGTGTGGCAAGGACGTAAAGGTGGATTCCTTGAAGTGTGAATTTGAAGTCAAATCAGATTATGACATGTGACATGTTGATAAGATGGGATCAAATGACAACGAATGATGACATCAGCAGGACATGAGGCAATAAGTTTTTTTTTGATATATCAAGTCACACTAGTGATGTTTGTTGTATGATGATGGTAGGGATGACACATAGGTAGTAGGGATCACCCAATCAAATATGAAAGGTATATCGGTGAGACCTTCTTATATTTGTGTGTGTTGCTTCAACATCTCTTCGACATTCTGATAGAACTTCATAGAAGAGACAATGCCATATTGAAGAGAGTTGCTTTGGTGTCCCCTCGACATAATGGAGTCAAGGCGAAGACCTTGGTGGGACCTGATAGGAAGGTGATGATGATGGAAGGTGACTATGCTAATAGATGGCAAAGAGTGATTGCTCGATAGACCAATTCACATCCTTGTTGTGAATTGTGTGGCGATGACGTGGATGATAGAAGTCAATGTGGTCCAGTCTTTCACAAGTGGCATCATGTAAATGGTTTTTATTAGCAAGACCCTAATATGTTTTTTCTCAATATGATAAAGTGTCTTTGATGGTGTAAATCAATAGTTGTGAGATGAAGATTGACAACATTAGTTTAAAGAGGTTTAATTCAATGATGATGTTTTAAAGTTTCTAAGATCAACAAAGAGCTAGAGGATCATGGTGTGGAGAATGGAGATCGATGGCCCAGATTCAATGATGAAGATTACTACAACTGAGTCTGCATAAATAGGGTTTCATTTGATAAATGACACAGTGAATGAATTTAATTCATTACATTTTTCCAGCGACCGATTGATTGAAGATTTCATCTTCAAGATGGTGACATATATTGTAGAGGTGATTGAGACCAAGTTCAGTCCATCCAATCAAGAGATAGCCATGTCGATTGAGAATAGATCAGATCAATCAAAGGAGGAGAATGGATTTAATGCTTTCTAGGTCTAGAGTTTTGGTGACCACCATAATGTCAAGTAAATCAAATTTGAATTTTATCATGGTTTTTGGCTTGATGCATAGATATCTTGTTGAAGAAGCTTGTAAATGAAGGAAACCCTAACAGTAAGTTCTAATTGGTCTGGATGGTGATGCAAATCTCGAGGTAATAAGGCTACAGGTCAAGAAAAGAAAAAGATAGAAGACAATTAGGAAGTAGTCTATGTGAAAAGTATGCAAGAAAAGAGAGAGAATCATGAGTAGTGTAGCAGATAGTGTATGCACATTCTGAATGAGTAGCGCCCAAACAAAAATCTAAGATCCAGATATGGGTTAATATTCAGAGTAGAATAGTGAATGTTCTAAGTGTAGAGGAGAGAAAGAGGGTGAGTGCAGAAAGAGGAGAGTGCAAAGAAGTGAGGATATGTTGCTAAGATTGCAACAATAGTAGAATAAAGGATTCTTGCAAAGTTTCCAAGAAAGGCATGAGCAATTATAGATCAAACTTGTAATAGAGAACTAGATTCATTTGAATCACTTTATATTTTTCATTGTAAATATGAGTGGTTGGTGCCATCAGATAACTGAGTTGGTTCTTAGAGTAGGGGATTGGTGTTTCCTTGGAGTTGGTTCTCGTAAATCAGGGAGTTGGTGCTTCCTTAGGGTTGGTCCCCTTAAACATTGTAACGAAATGTTGGATTGTGATGTTGGATTTGAGTAGTAAACTCAAGTAGCTTTTATCAACATGGATTTTCCCATCTTGGGTTTTCCACAAATATCTAGTGTTATGTTATGTTTTGTATGTATGTATGTTTATCTATCTTCTAGTTCAGTAAATCTGCATAAAGTGCTAAAAGTAATTAATCTACAGTAGTGATTAAGGGCTTGAGAAGCTAGTCTGCACAAAAAAAATTAAGAGCTAAGTTTTAAGATCTACTAATTCACCCCCCTCCCCCCGCTCTCAGTAGATTTTTCTGTTCCAACATATTGATGTCAACACAATTTTTGTGGTGTTGTCATTGATGTCTTACTTTAGTATAGTTGCAGAGGTTGTTGGTATAACTTGTGTAGGGGGATATTGTTGATGTTCGAGAGAATTGCACTATGTTGTGGTGCTATCATTAATGTTGTCATTGATGTGTGTGATAAGTAATGTTGTTGATGAAGTTGGCTCACTTGGTTTCCTAGTGCTTTTGAGAAAATTTTAATATAAGAGAAAGTTTAGTGTGATAGAGTGGTGTTTTTCGTTCTTCTTCACATTTCTTCATGGTTGAGGATATGCCCATTCCATTTGGATGTGATGATCAGAGGTGTTCAGAGATGTTATATGCAAACTTTTGGGTTTTGGATCGTTCTCCAATTGAAGATATGTTTAAAAATATGTTTGTTTGGTAAAATAGGGTGTGTGGAAGAAAAGAGATTTCTTTGCATTTCTTTGTAATGAAGGTTCTTGTCTTGTGGAACAGGGACTATGCTTATATTTTTCGCATCTACCTTTCCTTGAAGTTTCAGGTGTTTTGGTACTCCACAAGGTTGTTTGGTGTTTTGGATGTTTGTGCTAGTGTGTTTGATTGCACAAAATAAAGGTTTTCTTAAGGTTAAGGTGGTTATAGTAGTAGTGTAAAATATTACGATGATGTGGAATATTTTGAGATGTTGTGAAGTGTTGTGTGGTCTGTGAGATGTTTTTGGACCTAGAGAGGTGTGTTTGGAGTTGCTTGTTAGTGTTAGTGCAGGTTTGGACAACTTGGTATGCTAGGGCTAATTATGGAGGATAATTGTTGTTTTTGGAAGTGTTGAGAAACATGTCGTGTAGATTTGGATCCCAATTAAGTTATGGCATGGTCTTCCTTCACTTATTTATAGTGTGGAAGTGTTTAGTGCCAACCTATTTCATGGTGCACAGTTGAGGTCCATATGTTTCCTTAAGGTAGACCTAATTGAGATATTTTTAGGTCGAGGATGATATAAATACAAGGCGATTTGTTGTGTGAATTAAGTGTAGAGGTTGTGTGATGTGAAATATTTGAAAGTGATCAAGTGTGGTGATTTGAGTGAGATATTTAATACCTATAACTCCTAGATGCAGTGAGAAAAAGGTGTCTACATTTTAGTTTGTTGAATGATTTTTTAATACTTCAATGGAACTATATCTTCGCATTAGTGAGATGCATTGTTAGTAGTTCAAATTGGTAGTGAGCCACCCTTTTTGTATCTTCTTTCTTCTGGACAGTGAGTCCTTTGATAGTGAGCCCTTCTTTCTTTTGGCAATTGATCCCTCCAACAATGAGCCTATTGTATTCAGTGTTGCTATTACTTTATATTGTGAGCTAATTCTCACTGTGGATTTTCCCTTCTTGGGTTTTCCAAGTAAATCTAGTGTTCTTATGTGTTTGATTTTTTCTACATTACTATTTCTCATGTTTACATTCTGCTAATGCATGATAAGGGTTTAATGGTTGTTAAGGGTTTAAAGGATAATATAGATCTAGATGTTGATGAGTTTTTTCATGTTTTAATGTACAACTAATTCACCTCTCTCTCAATTGTCATATGCATCTAACAAATAGAAACATTTTTCACCTCACATTATTGTGAACAAATAGAAGGCAATGAGAAATTTTCAAGCACATAATGGAAAGTAAGAAATATGATCAAGTTGGTATTTACCAAGGAATAAAGAAACTTAAAAACATTAAAATAGATTACAATGGAAGGTAAAGCAGATGGTCATTTAAGTCATGGAAAAAAATACTAAATTATAGAAGTTCAATATTTTATTGAATACGATTGGAAAACTACACCAGATCAACAAAAGTATGGCAGGGCCAAATAGGATCCTTTGAAGAGTAGCATTTCAATATAAAAAAGAATGCAGTGAAATTGAGAGACTTGAGAAAGAAACAAGATTGAGTAGATCAGTAGCTTTAAAAAATAGTTATATTTATCAAATTCATCACAACTCTCAAGGATGACGAAAGATAATGAATAGCTCTTAACAATTATTGCAAAATAGTAAACTCTATCATGCGACGATCATTATACATTAAACTATGAATGCAAAACTTATTAGATTCTGGAATCGGTAACAACAAAACAAACAGACTATACACCATTCTGATTAACTGGAGACATTTAAATCAAGTTCTCACCGCTCTTTTCAATCTTAGACATCCATTACAAAAAATATATTTAGCCCTCATACATGACAAAAGAGTAGCAAGTGAAATTGAACCGTATTTATTTTGAAAGAAGAAAATATTCTCTTAGATGAAATATAATGACTAGTTTTAATTAATTAATGCTAATTAGATAATGAGAAAACTTTCATGCCAAGATCAAAATACATTCAACTATGACATAAACTTATAGATACAATACTATGTATAGCATTCACTTTAAAATTCTTAGAAATAAAATTCAAAGGATCGATGTAGCATAAGCCTTACCAAATGTAGGGCTTGTGCAACAATAAGTCCAATGTTCCCAACAACTTCATCTCCCTCTTCCTCCTCCAACCTTTCCATTTGTGATATGTTTCCCTCTTTCAAGTAGCCTTCCCCAATCAAATAGATAATACAAGCTTTCACTCTCCCAAACAGAACCAATTATGAATGTTCCTTGGATCTCAAGGGTTTTGATATCCATTATTCCCATGCTTGTTGATTACACTTCCTTTTCCCTTCCTTGACAAACTGCAACACTTCCTCTACAAGAAAAAGAAGAATGCTCCCTAATCTCCAACAACCTCCTCTCCTCCTTCCACCATTTATTTGTTACATGAAAAGGCTACCATTCCACTCACAGCCGCCTGCTCCCCATTCATTAATTGATAAATAAATAACTTCATGTTTTATACTTTCTTCATGCAAGAAGTTATTTTAAAAGAACATGCTTTTTGAAATAAATTTGCATGATTTTAAACATATCTATTTACTTAGCATTAAATATACTAATAATATTATTTTATTATACAATTTCATAAAAGGAATGATCTGCATAGAGTTACATCATGCACAACATTAAAAATAATAATCATGCAAATAAATTTTAAAACTATTTATGTAATTATTTAATAGTTAAATTTACATAAGAAGACAAGATGTGACGTGTTATAAATCTGAAATAGATTGAATAACCCAAGGAACTTTTTAAGATAAAATCAAAGTTACATAAACTAAAAAAACATAAGAATACAAACTAGGAATTTGATAGATTATGCAATGTCAATATGATAGGATTGCATTAAGAGCTTCCAAGCTGAAAAGATACAATGCAAAGGTGCAAATACAAGCTAGGTAGTGAGTTTATATAGAACTAAGGAGATGATGTAGGTGGAAAATACAACCAATAGGAATCAACCAATAAAAGTGGATATGGACCACCAAAAGTGGAAAGTGTTCCACCCTTCAAGGAAGGGGACACCACATCACTTATCTCCTAGTAATAAACTCACTTTATTATCTTAAGTAGGCTTAATAAAAGTGTAGGAAAAACATAGGACTAAGGGAAAATAAATTAACCCACTAGGAAAAGAAAAACTTACACCAACAGGTAATTCATGTTGAGGGAATGTAATATACAACTTTGTCACTTACATACAATCAAATAAGGCAGCTAAATCATTCAGTTTAACAAAATGTGGGACATCAGTCTTCTACAAATCCTCTTCAAGCATCCTATAGTATGTAGGTGATATTTGAATCACCAAAGGGAGATTTTTGTTGGAGTACTATCAAATTGCTCAAGAAGATCATACTCCTTACCACTACACTAAGGAATGTTATATGTGTGAGAAATTACATGATAACTTAGTAACTACGAAACATGCTTACTAGTGATTTTTTTGCAAAGTTCAAGATATGGCCAAGGGGTTTAGGAGGTCCTATAATGAGAGGTGATCCAATTGTTACTCTTGTGTTCATAACCTTGATTGAGTTATCTACTTCTTGACAACCTTCTATTGAGGTGGGATCTAATGTTAACTTAGCATCTTCATCTATGTCATCCATCTTACTATCTTTTGAAAGAAATGTATCAATGATTTCATCCTCTTGTTCCACAATATCTTGCCAAGTAGGAGAACTATTGGGAGAGAAACAAACAAGATTCTCATGGAACTCAATGATTGGATCCTCTAACACCAAGGTACCTTCTTCCTTACAATTAGGTGAGGTATCGGGAGATAATAACTATGATTGTTATGATTTTCCATGATGGCATCATCTTCCAACAAAGTGTTCTCACAAATAGGGAATATTTTGGGAGGTGAATGAAGATTAGCCAAAATGATATTAAGCAATGTTTCAATGATTTCATTTTCTTGTGTTAATATACTCTCACAATTAGTATGGATAGTATGAGAATAGCTACCATGACTATCATGCGTATCATTGATTGCATTTGTTAGAATGTTAGAATCCTTAGTGAACAATCTAGGTGAGATGAAGTCCCCAAGGGCATCATCTAACATGTCAAATTAATCACCACTAAAGTGCTTGGTAGGTATATAATACACTTGTGGAAAGAGATCTAACATGATTAGATGACTATGCTTTCGCCAACTTAAATTGCAATCTAGGTTTAAACATGTTAAGGAAAACTAAGACTAAAAGTAGACTTACAACCTATGATAGACACAAATTTGGAAATCATACTCTAGCAATGCAAACTAACATGTATCAATTTGTTCTGGAGATCTTAGGTAGGTTTTTTCTAAGGACTAGGATGCCCTAGGGTGTCTGATTCTTGTTAGGGATTTTTTTGAACTTTCAGTTTTAGAGGCACTAGTGACAACAACTGTCTAAAATCTTGCAAACCCATATTTTAAATTGATTCTATTATTGTTTTGTGAGTTTTTGGATTGTGTAATGTGTTGTAACAACCTATGGTTTTGTATTTTTATAAAATGAAAACTAATTTATCCATATTATGCAATGCTTTAGAAAATGTAAACAATTGTCTTATAGATCTAATAATTTCTAGTACTGAATACTAAATTCTTTCAAAATTTGTAAGATAGGAAAAATTGCACCTTTATTTAACATGTAATAATACTTTCAAATTTTCAAAATAGGCATTTGCAAGCAAAAATAGATTGAAATTACAGAGACAGAGATCCATGAAAAGTTTTTTTGAGCCACCTGTATCAGGATAGGGTTGTCCAAGGGTGTTTGATTCCTTGATAGGGGTTCATAAAAATGAAAAAGTGAATGTTGATATTGTTGTTTAAGGATATTGTTTCTATCTACAAACAAGTTTAACATCACGACTATTTTTCCAGAATTTTCTCAATTGAAGACAATATAACTTAAATGCTTTGAACAAGGAATGACAATTATGAATGCAATTTTGAATGTAAATCTGACCTAAGTGTCTGAAAGTGATCCTATTATAACCTATGATGCAATATTATATGTAATGTTTTGATTTTTTATCTTTCTAAGATGTAAAAAATAAACCCTAAATGAGAAATACAAAATAAAGCAATACAAAACCTAAATTTAGGGTTGAATTACTTTATATTTCAAAAGTTTTATGATGTCAAAACACTGGGTTCACCAAAATGTAACATAAGAAAAATGGAACCCTAAATTTAATGTCTAAAACTAGGATTTATTTTTGCTCCTTTTTCAAAGGTACATTAAGATGCAAATCAACAAGGTGTTTAGATTGAATTTTAACTATGAAGGTGAGTCAATAAAATTTGGATATGATCCTTTTGAGCCTTGGAAATGGATTGAAATTGATTTAATTTGATTGAACTAATTAGTCTATGTTCCCTAATATGAAAATTTTAATATTTTGATGATTAACAGATTGAAAAAGAGAATTGCAAGAAGATCTAGGGAGGGAATAGTGAAGTGTAATTGTCTAGAAAAAATGGTTTCAACCACTACAGGAGGACGTAGGCTCCCTAGGGCATATGGGTCCTTGTATTCCTCTCCTACTTGGATTTTTAGGTCCTTTAATGATAGATCTGAGATCTCCATTTCCGCTTGCAGACTTATCATATTACTATCGAATATTTTTGTAATTGAGTTTTCATGAGTTGACAAGATGTAGGGTTTCAATTACAATAATGAACAATTTATCTTCAAGCTTCCTTCAATCCTCTTCAAACCTAAAACCACCCTTCAATGGATTACTTGAAGGATTGAAGCAATACACATCACCTCAAGGTCTTGGATCTTGCTTGCTCAATTGCTCAAATTTCTTGGATACCTAAAATAAGGGTTATCCTTCACAAAACAATGATAATATGAACACACATAAACTCACATAGGGTTTGACATGATGTTGGATCTTGAATTGTTGCAATAAATCATTGCAATGTTTCTCTTTACTTTCTCTTAACAATAGTTCTCGCTCAAAAATTATCCTTCTTATTAGATAGATTTCAAAATGATGCAATAAATAGGTATTTATAGACATTTATTCAATTTCGTGAAAATTAGATCTCGATATCTGACCTTTGCAAGTTGGGTTCCAAATGTTAAAATTTTGAAACCCAAATATTAAAAATTGGGTCTCAGGACAATAGGACTTAGATTCCCTAGGGTGTCCCATGCTTGGCCCCATTTTCTAGGACATAAGGTGTTAGAGGTAAAACATTAAATTGATGTATTTGTTCAATGCTTGCAAATTGTTGAAAAATGGTAAAAATGGGCCTCATAATGCATAATTTAGGATATTAGGAGCTTAATTAGGTCCAATAAATTAAGGGGGGGGAATAGAGAGAAAATATCAAGGGTGAAAATTTGCGATGCTATAGGGGCTTAAATTTCCCTAACAAGAAGTGCCTAGTCAGGCATTGCATGGAAATGAAAAAGGAAAACATATTCTTGGTTCAAGAAACTAAGTTAAGAAACTTGGAAGCATAAATGTTTAAGAAGAAATGTGAGCTATGGAATGCCCAGCTTATGGAGTCTGAAGGAGCTTTAGGAGGTCTGATTAGGGCATGTGAAAGATCATGATGGGCCAAAAACTAGCAATAAGAAAAAAAGTGTGTTTTTACTTCACCAAAATCGTGAAACACAAAGTTGACTTTTTGTATGGGTTGGGTAAAATTTGAATTTGGTTTGGTAATACCAAACCAAAATGGATATCCATTAGTAATGGATATCCGTTAATAATGGATATCCATTTACCAAAATATTTTTCATCAATTTAATGTTTTCGAAATGAATATCCATTTCAAAAAGAAAAATGGATCCATTTTGAAAATAAAAATGGATATTGTTTTCTATAAGTAATTTAATTAACTTTATATTTTCAAAATGGATATCCATTTTGAAAAGAAAAAAAAACACTTCAACAAAATAGGCATAAGTTTTGTGTTACTTATAGAAATTTTGATTATTTATAGGCATTGGAAAGGTAATTCAAAGATCTACACAATGAATAAGATAATTTTGATAGATTGTGCACCAAAAATTAATTATGATCATTTTATGTTCCTCCTTAATTTTTAAAATTTTAAATGCTCATAATTCTTGCATGCAGTCTTTTATTTTTGTTCTTTTTGAAATAATCATCCTAAATGACTTGAAACAATAAAGAAGTAATAAATAATGAAAAATTTAGATTTTTTTACTAAGGAGAGTAAAAAATTTTCATAAATCATAGAATTCCTCCTTATTGTCTTTGATCCTATGCACACCTTTTCTGAAGTTGAACTAGGATAACATATCCCTCTCTCCCTCTATTTATTTAGCTATCTCTCCCCCTCTTCCCCTCTCATTAATTTGTGCTCTCTACCTATCTCTCCCCTTTTCCCTTACTCAACTCTATCTATATCTCTCCTCTCTCTCTCCCTCTCTACCTAGATCTCTCCCTTTCTCTTCCCATCTATCTTTCCCAAGTTAGCTCTCTCTCTCTCTCTCTCTCTCTCTCTCTCTCTCTCTC
>VDFB02165244.1:0-12250 GCA_007258455.2 Sequoia sempervirens | reverse complement strand
CAAGGAGCCCCAGCTGCCCCTAAGAGGAACGTATCCCCTTACATTCTCCCCCACTCAAAACAGGCGATGCCCTCGACGCCGGACCACTATGGCGCAGGACATCCTTACCCGCTCCCAAACCTTGGAGACCTATTCTGACGAGAACCACCCACCACGCAAGAGTCCAACTCTTGACTTCTGCTGCAACCTTTCTGAAATCTCCATACTCAGAAGCAACCCACGCAGCAAGTCTCAGACTTCACCGCGGCGAGCCCCCACAGACTCGACTTCCCTGCTGAGCTGTTCCTAACATGAACATACCGAGTTAATGGTTCTCCGTCTCAAAGAACGATCACTTTATTAGCCAACCTTGGCCTGCTTCAACTCGCCAAGGTGCAAGTCCTAGACTCACCAAGGCGATCCCGCAACTCGACAACCAACAACCTGGCTCGCCACATCCTCATGGCACTGAACCCACATTTGATGCCTTGTTCCACCAAGAAACCACATGAACATCTCACCCACTTCGACCTCAGCCTGTGGCATCCCCATTGACACCACCCAAATTGACTTCCCAAGATTGCACCTTCCACATTCGGCTTCGCGGCTTCCTTCCGTTGCGCTGCTCTGACTTGCATGCTGACCGACCCCACGGCATACTCCTCGAGTACCCTAGCCTCCAACAACCCAACCCAAAGCAACACGACCCAGTGACAAGTCCAACTTCCACCGATCTGGTCTACAACATATGCCCACCCGATACACTTCCTATTTCCAGTGCTCTCTCAGTACTTCGTCAAAGCTCAAATTTCGCCGACCCAACGCCGACTCGACTCCGCAAGAACCCAAGTGTTCTGCATTGTCTCAGACACCCATGTGCCTGCCCTTTGCCAAGTCCAACCTGACAACACCCTTCCGGGTGGACTCGCCATCCTAACGAAGTTCCACACTTCGCCTCAAGTCGCCACACCGCATTGAACAATATTATCAACGCTTGGTTCATTTCTACATCAACTGGCTGCACTCATCCGGGGACCACTTCGACACAAAGATCGCGGCGCACACCCAGTGTACCCACTCGACCCGAAGTCTCCCACTGTATTGCCAGAACTGCAGCCCAAAACAGCCAACATCAATCCGCAAACCTACCTCCTGCATCAAATGCAATCCCATGCAACTCGCCAACAACCAATGCTGACTCGGCTCCACCCAACAGTCCAACTGATCTGGCTTCACCTTGGACAACCCAGTTGCCCCACACTGAACCCATGACACTGCCTCCTGGTCTGCACTCGCTGCCCCAATGCAACTCGGCCCACATCCAATGCTGACCTCTTGCCACCATTCCAGCCCATCACACTGTTCAGCCAAAACTCGCGAAGAAATCCAATTCCTCTGACTTCCTTTGTGACTTGGCCTCGAATCCAACATCTAAGTCTCAAATCACCACTTCGATTTCACCTCGGATTGATTCCAAACCAATCCTACTCCCTGAACTGATCCCACCTTGTGAAACCAAGTCCCCCTTTTTCCTTTGTGACTTCAGTTCCAAACTGAATCTTTGCACACCCTGTGTGACTAACGCTGCACATCCAATGTGACTCACTTTGCACACCTCTGTGTGGCTAACTTGCACAACTCCTTGTGACTGACATTGTACTTCCAAAGTGCCTAACTTTGCTGTTCTTGACTTGCGCCCAGCCAAAGGCACACTTCAACCCACACAGCATTGCGGCCCAGCCGACTTCCACTGACTCTCCAAGGCAATTGATCAGATCCCCTGAACCAGCCACTTGCGACCTCGTCACCACACAGAATCCAAACGGTCGACTTCCAACAAGAGTTTGCCGTGCACAGATGAGCTCCATCTCTTGAGCAACCATCTAACAACCCCTTGCGCCGATGCACCCAAATCCAATTTGACTAGAGTGTCCAACACTCCCAACATCGACTTGACATCCGCCATCCAGGCATGCCCATTTTCCAGCAATGAACCCAGCTCAATGCCGACTCACACTCGCCTCTTGCTCAACCATGAACATCTGAAGCTGCCTAACGTGCAAGATTTTCACCCCAATTGCGCTCCACTTAGCAGTAATCCATTCTGACTGACTCCGGCTGCCATTCACAGAAACCTGTGCATTGAAAGATGCCCCATCCCATCCTCCAAAGTGCTTCCAGATACAACATCCCATTCTACCACACTGGAAACATCCGACCCAACAGATTCAGCCAAAACAACTACCACCCTGGAACTTGACCACGGGCACTGGCCTTGCCCTTCTCCCTCAACGGATTGGCCTCACTTTTCGGCGACCAACTCAAACTGGCCGACCTCTCGAGCTGTCCAACAACTCTACCACACTGCACTGAGACCACCTCCTGGCCCCAGGGAATCCCTGATTTCGTGTCCAACACTACACTTTGAGCCAAATCTGGGTGGCTCGGGCACCAACTCCGTTGATACCCCCTTGAGAAACAGTCTCTGATATCATGGAAGTCCAACCTCCAACGCAGCACTAACACAACTTCCATGGCATCGTGGAAAACCCCTCGCCTTCCACTGGCCTGCTACAACTTGCTTTCGATACTGTCTCCTTGTATCGGAGATCCACTTCCTAACGCCACAGTTTCCTCATACTAACCGGCCAGCTGTGGCTGGCCTAAGGGACCAACTTTTTCTACTCTCCAACATCGTAGTTTCAACCCCGTATAAGACCGCCAAGTCATACTTATGCACTCCCTCTTTGGACAGTTTTCTCCTGCTCACTCAATGCATCACGCTTCCCAAACTCGGGCGCCCTTGAACCGACTTGCACATGCAATTGACCTTTATTGAACATAAGCCCTAACTCAGCGCTTCCTTAGTTCCAGTGTCCCATACCACCTCTTTCACCTCTCCTCACTCCATGTTTCCTCAAATGACTGCAACCCAGTTGACAACCCGGATGAGCTCCTAGCTCGACACCAACACTTGGCCTCCATGAGAGCTACTCCCAACTCAGCTCGCCTCGCCCTGCTCGGCTCGCCTACTACCAGCTCCACGCCCCCACGATGCTTCAACACTGCTTTGTGCCTCCGACTCACTCAACTGAGCTCTTGTCCCTGACACTTCTTCGTCCACTTCACTTGGACTATGCTGCACCCAGTACAGACTCTTGTGGGTTGACTCGAGTCTTCATCTTCTGCATCCACCATAGGACTCCAACTACTAACTCGCCCACCTTGGCTCAACACTGTTCCAGGCCCCGAGCTCCCCTTGGACTAGTTCCAAACTATTGCACACATGACCCTGTTGGTGATCCTCCGATCTTGCACTCCCTGAGCACTCCTGACCAACCCATGCATACCCAAGCCCAGCTCTGAACTCCCTGAGTCCGCCTCTTGGAACACAACCACTAAGCCGCCCCTCAAACTGCACTGCCACCAGAACACCCAATGCATCCCAGCACAATGACTTGCTCCTACATGAGCTCTTCACTTGGTTCCCACAGCACCTCCGATCCGGACTCACCAACTCACCTCCATTGCTCCCAACCAACTGGACGCTGACTCCAAGCCAACTCGGTTCTGCCTCCAAGACTTCACCTAAGCAACCCTTGAGATCATCTGGCTACCTTCCTCGACTTAGCTGCGACCAACATTCCATCCTTGAGGGTAGTGCGCCCAGCACACTTCTGACTTAGCCCAACTCGGATACACCCAACACCTGATGCATCCTACACCTTCCTGGCACCACTGAGATCCGCCCTGCTTCACTCAGACAACCTAGCACCAGCCTTGGATCCATGGCCCACTCATACGTCCCTTACTCCTCATCCCGGATGAGTGCAACATCCAACTCCCACGGCGACATGCCTTAGAGCTGACCAATGCTGCGATGAGTCCAGCATCCGACTCCCTCGGCACCATGCCTTAGAATCGACCCATGCTAAGTCCCCAGCTAATCCGCTTCACTGGGTTGGGACTAACTCCGCACTTGTCTCGCCCATTGCGCGACGAGCTCTAACACTCAGCTCCCTTAGCAGCATGCTTTGGAACCGACCCGTGCTAGACCTGGCTACCTGCACTTCACCAGGTGGCAGAGCTCCGAGCTCACCAATGAACCACTCTACTTTTCTCCATGTCGGAGCAGCACTTCACTGCCCCTAAAAACCATGAAGAACACCAGCTCGCCCCATGAGCCTGGTGTCGGGGTTACATCTCATTCACCCCTCGCAAGGAAGACATCCGAGTAGCTCGCCCATTGCGCGACGAGTTCACTTGGCCATTGCGCCGCCAAGCCGCATTCTACCCCGACTCCAGGTGCGTGATCCCAATCCACACCAACACCATATGCCATCGCCATCCGATAACATACCCTCTTACTACTCAGCTGCATCCCCGATACAACCTACACACCTGAGTGATACCCAATCACTCTAGTAGAGCTCACCTCTGTGAAGCCTACCCAGGGATTCGACGCATCTCCGTGCTCCACCCATGGCCAGCACTCAACGCCTTACCCTTTCGATTTCCCCTCGGATCGGTCCCGGACCAGATCCTACACCCTGTACTCTGAGCAAGGCACTCAGGTACCCCATTGAACTCAGCTCACTGGTTGCCCAGTTCGCCTACACTGGAATCATAACTTGAGCTCGCCATCCTGGCTCACTCGGCAACTCGGATCCAACACCGGATTCACTTTGCATCTTTCTGAGGTCGACGCCCAGCTCGCCTCAAGGAGTCCCAGCAACCCCTAAGAGGAACGCATCCCCTTACAGAGACATCAAGACAAGCGGAGCATTCGATTTCGGGGGAAAATTAATCACACGCATGACAGCGCACCCGAAAATCGATCCCCGCACGGGTGAGATCTTTGCCTACCGCTATGCCATACTTCCTCCTTTTCTTCATTTCTTTAGGGTGACGGCTGACGGGGTCAAGCAACCCGACGTAGCGATCCGGTCTATGGGCAAAGCTTCCATCATCCACGACTTCGCCATTACTAAGAAGTACGCATTGTTCCCCGACATTCAGATCGTGTTGAACCCAGCGCACATTTTCAAAGGAGCGCAGGGCACTCCCGTCTACTTTGATCGCTTAAAAATGAGCAGGATCGGAGTCATTCCCCGCAATGCCACCCACGGATCTGCTATGAGATGGTTTGAAGTTCCGGGCCTCAACTTCATGCATACTTTGAATGCATGGGACGACGAGGACAATGACGAGATCGTGCTCATTGCCGTCAATTTCTCTCCCGCCGAAAATTTTATGGAAAAAGTGGCTGCAATGCATTTCACAGTGGAAAATATTCGCATCAATCTCAATTCGGGCATAGTGGTGAGAAGACCCGTGTCATCCCGGTCTCTTGAGTTTGGGGTGATCAACCAGCGGTTCGTAGGGAGAAAGAACCGATACGCTTACATGTGCATGGCAGCGGCTGGCGCACCGATTCCTCAAATGGGCGGACTTGTCAAGCTCGATTTTGAAGCGGCAGATGGTGTGGTTGCTTGCAAAACATTTGGGGAAGTATGTTTCTGCGGCGAGCCCTTCTTCGTGCCACGTACTAACGATCCCCACTCCGCAGAGGACGATGGATATATTGTGGTCCTTACGCACAACGACAACACTCAGATTTCCAAATTTGTAGTGATGGATGCGCAGTCCCCGACACTGGAAACCGTGGCGTCCGTGAAGCTTCCGCAAAGGGTTCCTTTTGGGTTCCATGGCCTCTTCGTCTCTGCCGCTGATTTGGTTGCCACTCAACGAGTCTGATTATTCAGGATTCCGTTGTCGGTTGTAACAGACCTTGAGAGCATATTTTTAATCGTCTTTACAGAAGCTGAATACAGATGGTGGAGGTCAAATGTTCCCTCTATTACTTTATTTGTAGAGGGCCAATGCCAATAAGCACAATCGAACTTTCCCGGGTGATGATCAAGAATGTTTGTCGTCCCCACCGAAACCCTCTTAACAAAAGTAGATGTGGAATTATAAGATACATGAGTCGTTGCACAATTAAAATTCCAAATTTACATAGCATTGGTTGTATATGTAACCTATTGCTTATATGCTACAAAGAGGTCTTTAGCTCTTCCTATCTAAAGACAAGACACTTAAATACTTGGTGAAAAATCTCTTGGGTGTTAGTGTGTATGGGGTGTTTTTGTAAAGACCAATTTTTCTTTTATTTGTCATGTATTTGATTTTTAAGTTGGATGAAAAATTAATCATTTTTATAGTTGATCAATAGATTGGGATGTATGTTGATAAGGGCGTGGTTTAGTGGTCAAGTCGTTTGGTTGTAGTGACGGCCACCAGAGTTCAAACCCTTGCTGGGTCAAAGTGCTCATAGGCCTTGTGTCTTCACTGGGCCATTGTACTCGCGGGTTTGGTAGTATCTTGTGGTTTCTTGTACTCAGCTCATAGCTCCAGGTAAAAGCGTTCACCCCTAATAATATGGGTGGATTGCACCTTTAAAAAAAAAAAAAGGATTGGGATGTATAAATATCTTTAGATTTTATGATGTAAATGTAGTTATGATTATTTAATTAATTCAAATTAGCAAATATTGAAGGAAGCAAATGAGACAATACACTAACCACAAATACACATGAGACACAAGCTCTTTTAAGGAAAAAAAACCAACAAAAGGACATTAATAATTATATTCACATGAATAGTACACTCAATAAAATAGATCTTGCTTGCAAAGTATTTCAAGCTATAGACATAGGATATAACCTCACAACAAATCTAGCACACCTTCATGATACAACACTTTAACCAACATTTCTTTGACATTGATACATTGGCATGAGCAATTAGATGTAACCATCTCCATGTAATACCAATTATCTAAACCATGTTGAATACCAAAAATCATATAACCATAACATGATCTTACCATGATGTCAACATATCACATACTATGCCTAATATGATTTCTCTACATGGATAATCACCACACATAAGTAGCCACTACTACTCACACTTAGTCAAAGGCTATTGACCAACAATTCTTGAATTGTGTACATGTCTTCATACAGTACAACCAAACATCATTCATGGCTTGTGGTACTAGAGATGAACATTTTATTGACCTACCTTCTTGCAAAAACTCTTAAGCATCCTCTAAGACATCACCATGCTCCAAGATATCCCCACATGTACTCTAATAATGCTACAAGTGTACCTACATTGTCATACACACTCCAACAACTTAGATGAATATTAAGATGAATTGTAGTTGCAACCATAAAAACCCAAAAACTTTTAAACATGCCTCCATCCTAACCCATAACATGTGAAACTAAACACAACCTACTACATGTCTACTTTGTATTTGTTTACCTATTTTAATCAAACATTATCAACATGAACCAACCCAAATTCATCAACTTCTCTTACTAAATAATAAACCAAGAACTTCTTATAGGTCAATAAAACATCACAATTCCAACATACTCCCACTTGATATTTATTGTAGGAGAGTTTATAGTACTGTAAGAAGGTAACCTCATGCATGGGAAAAGGATAAATCCATCACATCCTTACACCGCAAAAAGATGGCAATACACATAGGATTTATCAAAAAACTAGAAGTACTTACCCAAATTTTAATTTTCTCTATCTTAACTTCCATTTTCTCAATCATCTCCTTAACAAAATGATTTCACATCTAAATGTTTAGTTTTATCATGGTATAGAAGTTTTTAGGTAGAAAAATTACACTCTATGAGCCACAATTCAACACAACATGAGTTTTAAAATTAATATTGTTACCTAGTCTCTATAACCATGTAGATTCCTTACAAGCATGTATTCTTGCCATTTACTTTTCTCTAAATTTGGACATCATTTTTTTTTTCTTACTCATCCAACTTACTATTACACCAAATAGAGAATAGACATGTCCACTTGTTGATCTCTAGTTATCCAAATTACTAGCCCAATTAGAATCAACACAACTATATATTCAACACCTTACCAACATAACTAGTGCCATGATAGCATAAATAGTAATCCAAAGTCCCTTTCAAGTACCTAAACACACTCTTACCCTGAGTCTAATGGTGTCTACCATGCTTTAACATAAACGTACTTAAGATTCACACTACTTGGGCATTGTCTAGTCTTTTATAGGCCAATGCACACATAAGGACTCCTACCACACTTTCATATAGAATATTTATATAAGAAATATCTTCCAAAAAGACTAAAAATTAAGGACATTACTCCAAACTTAACCTACTACAAATCATTAAATGAATACATATTATTATTGTATGCATGACAAATTACCACAAAATAGTCTTAAGATACTTCCTCTAGTTTAACTAAAAATATTTATTAGCCTTCTCTCTATGGATTTTCATGCCAAGTATGAATCTTGTAATATGCTCAAATCTTTCATTATGAACCTTATAGAGAATTGAGCCTTCAATTCTCTAATCAATGCCTTATTGCTCCAAATGATAATGATAAGCATATCATTAATACATAAAATGAGGAATAAAGATGATCACCATACTATTTGTAACACAGTGATTGATATGCTCTTTACAAAACTTATGGGTAAGTGCAAGATATTGAGTCTACATTTTAGCAAAAAAGTGGAATTTTTTTTCTAGAAAATCAAACTTTGTCATAGTTAGGATTAAAATTTAAAGCACTTACACATAGAATATTAACATGGTGTTAAAATACAAAATGTAGGATTTTGTTTCTAGTTTTAAAATATATAATTTAATCTAATACCTAGATAATAAAAGTTGGTTTTGTATAGGATGTAAAAAATGACATTTTAAAAAAGATATGTTGAAGGCCAAAACATGCACATATACAACCAACAAAATAAGTAGTGTTTGAAGGATTTTTTTAAAATCATTTGTTAAAATATGCATATGTTGTTGAAGATTGGTCGCAATATTTTTTGTAATTTTTTAGTAAATATTATTTTTTTATTACTTTTTAACCTAGATTAAGATGTTTTTAAAATCCATTGTGTATTGTTAACATAATTTAAAATAAAATAATTATAACATGAAACTTTTTCTCTATCATGTAGAGAATGATATCAAGATTGGTCAAACATAAATTGTGACAAAAGGTTGTGTAACATTAAAAATCCTAGGGCCAAAAAAATTGATAGGGGAGGAAACCCACAGAGGACTGGGATTATGCACATTGGACCCTAAAGGTCCACAACTAAATGATGAATTTTTTGTACCACCACTTGATTTCATTTTCATAGGCTCTGCCAAATGCCCGAGTTTTCCAATGCCATTAACACTGGGGAAATCGGTAAACCCATTTATTGATTTGACATTTTTCAACCTTATCATTTGGTGATTGAAAGTTTTACTTTCCCTCTCTGGAGCATCCCCCTAATTCAAAGTGATGATTCTCAACATTTTATGCCCTCTATCTAACCTCCAAAGCACACTGATTCAGCCCTATAGATGAATCTCCCACCAGATGTCCTACTTGATATTTTTGAGAAGCCAACTTTCATTTTTTCGCAAAGGTTTGGTTATTTTTACATGTTGTGCGATAAGTTGTTTTCATTGATCAGTGCCTATTGGCCATCAAGACTTATTTCTATTGAAGGAATCTGAAGTAGAGGCATATAGTCTACCTCCAATTGACTCCATTACCCATGGAGTAAGAAAATTAGTTAGAAATACAAAGGGTCCTAAACTGTGGTCTTGTTGTACTCTCTTGAAATGTATCTTCACATTGTAGACCTTGACTCATATTAAAGTGCACTCCAGTTACTAACAAAGGAATGACTTGTGGATAGTTGGTACTTTCAAGACATTGTTAACCATTATTGAATGGGTGTGAAGCAGTATAAAACTGAAAACTATCAACAACCTATGGTTTGAAGATGTTGAATGCATGTGATTTGAACTAGGATACAAGAAGTAAAGTGCTAATGCATGTATAATTTATTTTGACATAGAAAGGCTTTAGCATTTCAAAAAATCTTTGGTAAATCTTAACTTGAGGATACATCTCTATAAATTTACCAAAAAATTATGTTTGAGTCATATCCAACAAATGTTTTAGATGTGGCTCATATTTTTGATTACCAATTCTCCTTCTTACCACATCTCTTTGATTTGAAGATACCCTTGTGTTATTCTTCCAAAAATATTTAATTAGGGATCTTAGTGCTTCAACAATTGGTTTATCTTTTCATGGTATTCTCCCCAAGAATGCCCACAATTCATTTTCATCAGTGTCATCAATTCTTTGGTGCCTTCCAACGACTCTCAATAAAGTTTTTCTATTTATTCTCAATTCTTGACTTGTCTTTCAAATGAGACAAACTTTCTTTGTTTGATTACTTACTATTATTGATGTAATTTTGTATGACATTACTATCTTTCATGCGTGAGGTGGTACCCACACTCTCATATGCACTCATTAGATTCTTCACAATAGATTTGTCACTTGAAGCTTTTGATGTTTGCAACCCAAGAATCTTCATAATGGACCTATACTTTAGATTTCTTATCATTTCAACAAATAGTTGACATCTTCTGGTTTCATTTAATTTTTCAAAGAAAAATCTCCAAATCTTATTAGCATATCTTCTAAAAGTATGTTTGGAATCTTATCATCCATCACCTACAAAATTTTCTCATCAATATCAATCAAAAAATTTGGATTTCTATGCAAATACTAGGTGTTCTCAAAGGTAAATTTTCCTCAACATTAGGAATATCAACAATATTTAAATAAGATCTAGGATAGATGGCATATCTTCGATCAGAGATGGAATAGATGATGTACCTTTTAAGTTGAGATGGAAAAGATGGTGTACCTCCATATTCACATGTGAGTGATTATGTACTTTCAAGTTGATATGTGGTAGATGGTGTCCCTCCAACTTGACTTGTCGTAGATGATGTGTCTCCAACAATGGGATTCAATTTTTTTATTGCACAAAGGTTTTTCATTTGTTTCCTTTTTGTCGCTAATACCATATCTCTTGTTGATAGTTCATGTTCCTCTTTAATTCCAACATGTTTTTTACTACTGTGTTCAATTTCCGTCTTTCACGAAGTTGCCTCATTTCTTCTCTTTTCTTTGCATTCAGTGCTTCCTTCTTGTCTAGTGTTACATGACGTGTCCTTGGTCATTTCTTTGACATGATGAAGAATTGTATCTATAGCATGAAAAAGAGATAAATATTAGTTTCGCCATGGTACCATAGAGTAAAGAAATATCTTACGCAAATCTGAAATTAGTCATCAAATTACGATGTGTAATATACAATAGTCGAAAGAGGCATTTAACAATCAAAGGGCAGCCGAATGCAAGGAGTTGCATGTTTCATAGTAAGTGAGAGGCTATATGTTCAAACATGAAAAATAAGGGGTAGAAAAGGGCATGAAGAGGGAATTCATGTAGAAATATAAGGTATATGCTTTTATCCTTTACATTTCCCCTCCACTTTGATGTGTGTGCAAATCTATAGAATTCATCCATGCCAAAATAAAAAGATGTAGTGAAAGAAGTGGACAAGCATGAAAATGATAAATTGTTGGATCTTAAATGGCATATCAATATCATTGTGTACCTAAAAAAACACACCATCCTTTTGCACCTTCACACCAAATCATTAATTGCAAAAGGTGCAAGTACACAAAAAACTATAATCATCAATCATTTCATTCAACATATGTGATGCAAGTCTTGTAATATGATGTGATAGTTGATGTGATGTGTGCCATGGTGTATAGGGCATTTTGTAGTTGTAAATAGTGTAGCCCCTACAAAGTGTACACATGGTAAGTGGTGTAGAAGGGATTATGACATGTATGAGAATCATGTATTTGGAACTAGTGTGGCTCCCACAATATGTATGCATTACCACCTTATAAAGTTGATATAGATGGAATCATGAGACATAAGGAAATCAATGAGTTAGCACTTGTGTGGCCCAACATGTGTACACATGACACCATATAAACTTGGTATAAAATATAATGCATCATGGAATTGGAGCTAGTGTGACACGACATATGCAAGCATGCCACTATGCAAAGTTGATGTAGATAGAATCATGAAACATAAGGAACTTGAGTTGGAACCAATGTGACCCCCATGACACATGCAATTATGAAACCATGTAAAATTTATGTAATGTTGAGATATCCTAATAAAGGTTGTATGCTCCTTGCAAATTGAATTTGGGATGGCATCACATAGTCAATTTGACAAGAGAGAAGTAATTTGATGTGGTGATTTTGGCACACTAACCAACAATATATTT